>JANHGB010052646.1:45802-59628 GCA_026283785.1 Coracopsis vasa | reverse complement strand
GCGATCATTGAGGGACAGACAAATCTTGTTTTATAGAGCTGCAGAAATTGATGATCATTGCTGCTGGAATTTAAAAGATGCATCACTAAGTACAAAATAGCTCTGCGTATCCTTTTCGTTAAAGGTGTTTCTGACTCTTCAAAAATATCTTTTTCCAAACACTGATTTGGGTAGTTTCTTTACAGTCCTTCCTGCATAAGTTGTGACTCCCCCGTAGAATCAGAATTGGAGGGACCCTTGAGGATAAGTTGGCGATTGCTTGTGATAGAGGACTGGTGGTGACAAAAAGACTACGGAAAGGGATGATTCTGGCTGTGCTCCTGCACTGTCTGAGCTAGGGCAGATAAGAACAGGGTTCTTGAGCTCTCTGAAGAGCCCAGTCTGCTTTCTGTGGCTAATGGCTCTAACAGCTACTGTCCCTCACAGGCAGGCAGCGACATGTGCAGTGCCACCTCATGTTGCAGGAACTGGTTTCTTCTTTCTCCTCTTGCCTCTCTTTTCCCATGTTTAGAGCAAGTTTTACAACTGTAGCACCACAGAGCTCTTCTCCAGGCTTTTTATTCGAGTTAGAATGATACTCCATCTTTGGGATGCCAAGATTCAGATCAACCTACACTGCTCAGAAGCTTTAAAGCAGCTCTGTGTGAAATACAGCAAAAAGATATTCGGAACACTTGATTTCATTTCCAGTTTGCCCCTAAGTCTCCTAAATGGTATTCTGAATGCAATTGAACTTCTGTTGTGTTGCCTGAATTTGTCTTTTTTAATTTCTGTAAGTGTTCATTCTATACAATCTTAATGCATCATCTATGCTCGATATAACAATAAACAGAGCTAACAACACAACATTTTGTAAAACCAAAAATATATATTCTCTGCAGAGAATGGGAATATAGTTATAACTATTATGGCAGTGAATATTCTAGTTACCAAACAGAAGTGATGGCAGGTTTAAATGAAATCCTAATCTTCAATTTCTGTGTTCATGTCGTATGTTTAACCCCAAGGTCTAAATGAAACAAGCATATTTTTAAGATCTTCTCATAATGGCTAGCAGTTGAAAGTGTAACTTCTCACAAGGTTCAGCAAAGAGCACTTAATCATAAATTGTAAAGCTCAGGTCAAAATATTCTTAACATGGGCTTTCATGGGAAATAATTTTCTCATGAAAGTGTGTGAGATTTTAATGGTTTTCCTTTGGCATATTATTATGGCCCCAAGTCCTTCTAAAGCTTTTTGGATTTGTTTCTTAAACAATCAATGTAGGCACTCTTAAATAGCCAGGAGAAAAAGAAAACTAGCAGAGCTTTAACTGATCTGCTCTAACCATTGATTTGTTGTCTGCCTGGGAGAGTACTTACCTGTACCTACCAAAGATGTACAGTTAAGGAATGACTTTTTTTGACAAAACCTTAATCAAATCAGCATATTCCCACAGAAAGGTTGAGTTTTAACAGCTGTAAATCATTTAAAAGGAAATTAAAACCTTCTAGCAATTCTAATTGCATGTTATATGATAGATGTAAATGGTTGCTTATATGAGTACAACACAGATATAGCATCCCCATGACCTTTCGTGTGGCTTCACTCAATAACAATTGTACTCAAAAATATTTCTTTCCTGAGTTTATATTCCCTAGAAAAATGATAATGTTGCTTATCTCACTGAGGAATCTAATTCAACTTGAGCCAAACTTAGTCCATCATTTTTCATGTTGTAAGCCAATCATTAAGTGTCAGTAGAAACACTAATATACTTTGATTCCAGAAATGTAGCTCATTAACTCATGTACAAAGATTTAAATGCAAAAAAGAGAAGTTTAATGCTTGTACACCAATTATGTATTTTAACTCTTAAATTGTCAGTGTTCTCTATAGATTTCAGTGTTTTACTGAACGTGAATACATACAATTACTATGCTAGCAAATGACAGGTTGAAGCATTAAAATATCTAATGGGAGTGGATTAAAACCTAACATAAAATGTATTCCTATATTCAGCTTCCAGTTAATATCAGTGTGATGGTATTAGCACTTAATACCTGTTATTAATTCAATTTTGGTTTTATCCCACTGCTCTTCCTTGGACAGAGACAGAGTGACTGCCTGTAATAAAAAGCAAGTAGAGAATGTATTTGAATCTGTCTTTTGTTAGCAACAGCTTCAAATGGAGACAATAGCTCCAGGATTCATTCAACCATTACAAAATCTAAGTCTATGTTCAAAGGACATTGAAATTAATATTAGTGTTGAAAATGGTTTTGCTGAAGCCTTTATGTTAGTCAATAGGAAAAAAGTGAATGCAATGTGAGTCCAGGTGATGTCTAACATCTCACTGTCAGAAAATATCAGGTCAAGGCTAAGACTGCACAACATGAATTCTTGTATTTCTAAACAAGGAGTTTCTTGGTCACATGGCTGCTTAATCTTGTTCATGGTCATGGCTGTTATATGGGAGAAAAGTTTGTGTCTCATTCTTCCCTGTGAACCTAGTTGCAGCAGTACAATGCCCAGAAGAACGAGGGGAAGTTTGTTAAAATTTAGACTCCCTTTTCATGCTTGTTTTCAAGTCAGAGTTATTTTGGCATAAATTGCATCTAACTTAAAACAACATGAACAAAAATAAATGAATAATGTAGCATCAGTAGATGATCAATCTTAGACAAACTAAAGTATCTTTCCGTGCTTCCTGATTTACACTGTATGAAACATCAATAAGTCCATGTAACATCTAGGCAAATTCTCTGTATTTCACAGAAGGGCAAGAGTGGCAGTGGAAACCTAAGCAATTAGTTTTCTTCTACAAGAGTTAATTTACTTGCCCTTCAAACCTGTTCTATGAAAAGGCACAATGCCCCTCACAAATCTTAGAAGAATCTCCTTACTTTGTAGTGAGGAAATCCCGACAGTGAGTTATGTATGTGATTTGAATGAATTAGGATGATAGTGTCTTATGCATGTCTCATGAAAGACTGACCTTCATCTGCTGCTTCCTATGGATCTGTGGAGGGATCATACTCCTAGCACTTCCTTTGATCTCCTGACTGTGCTTGTTGGAATAGAACAGCTGATTGCTGCCATGTGATATAATCTGTTCTATGTGCAAGCTTTTTCAAAGGCTTTTTATTGTCATCTGTCTTGTAATAAGATGGCTATGAATGTTTCAGAACATGAGTGAGAGGTAGTAAAAGACGAGAGAAAAGAATATTAGGCTCCATACAGTTTATAATTATAATCATAGAGAGCAGTAGCTGTGAAGTAAGTAAAAAAAAAAACAACAAAAGCAAGCAAAGAAAAAACTCCACTTGATCCTAGAAAGCACAAAAGCAGGCTGCTTCATTTACAAGGCTATTTCACCTTATCATTTAGACAGCTTTCAATTTAAAATGACAAACAAAAATACCAAAGAGTTCTTTCTCTGTTCTCAGGGAAAGACAAACCTTTGGTGGTGATGCTTGGCATGTTTGAGCTCTGTCCCATACTAAGCAGTTGCAGTTTTATACTTCACTGCTATTTTATGATACTTCCAAGGGATTAACTTGACAGGGTGAAAGCCAGCAAGATGTATATTTGAATAGAGATTAAAAATACAACACAGAGTATTCCATTCTCCTATCAACAACTTCAAGGTGAAAAGCCCAACAACATATCAAGTCAAACACTTTGCAGAGGCTAGCATAATGTAACTGAAAAGAGGAGGTAATGAGGAAGAGTGAAACATCCTTGGTATGCATTAGAGCACTTAGTCGTGGTCTGAAAATCTATAAGGCAGAGTATTCTTTTCATTATATATTAATACTGTGTGAGCAGAACACATGGTAACTACTAAGATCATGTGACTGTCACATATACATATTTTTCCACTCTGTCAAGATACGTACAGTTAGAGTTTTACTTTCTCAGCTTGCATACTGTTAAAGCTTTCAGGTCAATGATGAGATTTATACTTTTTCATAGCAGTCTAAGAGAATAAAGAAGGGTTTGTTACATCTTTCTGTTGTTCATGCAACCTGCTGAAGCACTTTCTAATGTACCCTTGTGGGAGACTGACAGTGAGGTGTTAGACATGTGTACGTAAAGTTTCTGAGAACAATTGCATGGAGACAAACTTAGGAAGTTAAATGACCTTGGGAGTTCCATGTTTTCATCTTGGTGTCAAGTTGCTGTCTTGTTTAGATTTTTTTATAAAGACTTGAACCTTTATTTAAAGACCTCAAGGGATGAGGTAAAATCTATCACATCTGCCCATAGTCACCAGCCAGCTGAGGGTGCTTGAAAACTCATTGGGATTTGTTGTCCTTCAGAATTATGTTATGCTGCAAGCTCAAAGTAGACTAGAGAATGCTACTGAATTTGTGTGCCTTTCTCCTTTCAAGAGGTGCCTTTGCTTCTTGTAAGTGAAGCTTTGTGCCTCCTATTTTTCATTATCAAGATACGTATTTTCAGTAAGAATGAGAAACTTGACCTTTAAGAGAAAGACATACATTTCATGCTTTAGCACAGATATTCAGAAGTAGTTTAGTAATAATACATCAATAAAAATATTATCTGTGGGGTTACTGAAAGCCGATATTGCAGATACTATTTCTTTTTTTTTAAATTCTCTTAACAGCAGTTAACATTGCTATGCTGGCCAAGTTGATTTCTTCTGTAATTAAATTGTGCAGTTTCCTATCACTAATTATGGTTGTTTGAATTACATTCCAAGACCTTATCTACAGCTGCCTGAAGCACTGCTTCTGTTACAAAAGCTCTTAAAAAGAAAGCTAAATCATTATCATACTCTTTTGTGAGTACGTACTAGGAAGATTCTGTTTATGAAAAAGGTTTATTGACTTGACAGGTGCATTAAAGTAAAACTTGTTTGCTAAGGTTGCACATCAAAAAATAACATTATTGCTAGTCAATATGTTTACTAGCTAGAACTACGAAACTAAGAATTCATCAAATAGTTTAGTAATGCAGTTACAACAAAGGCAAACACAGTACTGCCAGACAGCCACCTGCCAGACAATACCTACTTTGATTGCAAATCTCACAGCTGACCCTGGGCTGCCTGCCTCCACATGGGTGATAAACACTTTGTGTTGGATGCGACTAACACACAGATAAGACAGGACCTTGTCCCCAGCAGACTGGGGACATGCTGACGCTGCTCACTTCCAGAAATCCCAACTCAAGAGCTGCTGTAGGTGCTCTCAGCTGCTACTCTGAATTGCTGTGATGCGAGACTCTGCATCCCCCTTTCTACATCAAAAACACCTCCTCCTTCACTCACAGGTATTGAGGTATCACAAGGAGGGTAGCTTTGGCTGTTAAATACAGAATGTACTTTTTTTACTGAATCCAGAAGCTTTCTTTCTCCTACAGCATCTGAAATCAGCCAGGGAGCAAGGGGGAACACTTGATGTAGTGACAAGTAACCACAAGTTGGTGCTAAGTCCTGCCAGACTTTTCCTGGCAGCTTTGTAATATTCTCATGCCAAACAGATGATAAAAGCTGGCAGTTACAGGTGTATTCTGTGGTGCAAGTAACGGCTGACAGGAAAAGCCACACTGAAGAAAGCAGTTTACTCCAAAGCTCTTACACTGTCCTATCCAGACCATACTATCTGTATCTCTGTATTCTATGCCACCATTTTCTATACTTAGTGTATCCCATTTTCATAGCAGAGATTGTTTCTTACCAGTGATTGCAGAGTGTCTAACACAGTGGGCTCACAGTTAGGAATAGATCCACACAACTGCTATTAGGACGAAACTCTCATAAGCCCTTGGTTGTGATGTGTTCCACAACAATGTGGGCTCTTAGAAACTCCTTGATTAAATGTTTCCATACGTACACACCCTCACATTTGGAATCATGCAGAGCCTAAACGGAGCATAGAAATCATGGTGTCACATAGAAAAAAAGAGAATTTTAAATTTCTCTGATAGAGAGCACTTAAGAATGACACTTTTGGAGACAGTCCTGATATGAAAGGCTAAAATTTCAAAAAAGTTTCTCCCTGTAATAGAGGAAAAATATGGTACCGGGGGTCCCAACTGAAGAAAATCTAATTGCAGAATATTTCTGCAGGTAAACCTTTCTGTTTCAAAGCTCTTCTGAAGAGTGATTAGAAGAATAGCCTACTGGGGTTCAGACTGCCTGCCAACTACTGCTTTTAAGAAAGGTAGTCTAAATTTGCTGTTGCTTCCTTAAGCCACAGGTATTTATCCATTACTATTCCATAGCAGTACAAATAGCCACCTTAAAGCCAAATGGCCCATTAGTTATGATTTTCTACCCCTTAAGCAATACTGTGCACTTGAGTTATGATTTGCCAGTTGCTGGTCTTTGCAAATATGTAGGACTACACCATTTCCTTTTTATTCTGAAATTCATTCTGGTGGGGACAGATGATCAAATCCAGGCCTTATATCACTCTAACCATGTTCTACTTCTTCCAGCTGTTTGTAGCTTAAGAGTGTGCCCTGACAAAAGGCAATACAGGCTGCACCAAATCAAAGCCAGAATGTAAAACTGAGGGTGGCTTATTGTCAGCGCTATAACTCTACCTTCTATCCATGCTCCCACATGTCCTCTTGGCTCTCTATGGCTATCAGGGATGACAATGTGGAGATTAAACTATTTCTTTCTCCTTTACAGCATAATTACTTGTCAAGTCTGCCCACCACAGGATACTTCTGCTGCACAGGGATTAGTTCCACTCAGCCACCGAACAACAGGCTCAAAGGGCCATACACCAGGCAGGCAGGTCCTGCTCCTACACCAGCCACCAAATTTCAAGCAATGATGCTTCCCTTCCAGATGACTCTTCTAGCAACCTGGATTCAAAGCTATGCTTGCCTCTGTCATGCTTGGCTGGGTTTTATCTGATGTAACACTTAATTGCAAAAAACATTGGTGGAAAGCAAGCTGCCTTCAGCTTTTGGACCACAATTTTCAGTGTTACTTAGATTCCTAATAGGCATCTGATGGCACAGCCAAAAGTATAAAGAGGAGATAATGGTGATTGTGACCACCTTCCAGGAATCATTCCTGACTGGGTTAATGTTCTGCACAGAAATCTCTTTTTAATTTTCTAGATACATTCAAAGGACAGGTAGGTGTTGTGGATAAGGGTATTCTTTTTCTCATGCCTTTATTGATACAATTTCCTACTGTGATACACCTATTTTCTTTTTCATTTCTAGTTTTTTCTAACAGAATACACTGGGCCTCTTCTAATATACTTGTTCTTTTACATTCGCCTCTCAACTATCTATGATCATGTGGAAACTAAGAAGAACTTTCGGCACCCAGTGGTTCAGTAAGTAACATTTGTGTGAAATATTTTCCTGGAGGACAAGGAGCCAGAGGGATGGAGACTGTATTTCCAGGGCTGAGAAGTTTACAGAGGCTCTGAGGCTGCATGCATGGTCTCAGAGGCAGTGGGAGTTTCAGACTGTTACTATCAATAGCCATTTGTTATTCTAGCAGCACTCAAAAGCCTGACCAAAAATGTGATCTCAGTTGCAATGGTCACTGCACCTGGTCACAATGGAAGGTGTAGTATTTTCCTCAAGTTGTTTGCACTCTAGACTCACAGCATGAACAGAAGGTGAAATAAAAACCACAGCAGGTAGTCATCCAAAGTCACACTTGACAGGGAAGAGAAGGAAAGACTTCAGGTGTCCTACTCCTAGTATCCTTACAGCACATTCCCACTCATAAGATGAGTAGCATCAGCATCCAGCACAGAAGATAATTACCTCCACACTAGCTCTCACCTAGGCACAACAAGGAGGAATTCTGAGAGATCTACATTACATAAGTCAGGACAAGAACAACTGAGAAACTCAAAAGAAGCACCACAGGATTTCAGAATTGGTACTTTGATTTTTGAAACTAACCTCTTCAAAATGAACTATTCCTATGGGACCATACTCTACATGTTTGTGTTCTGAAAGACTTTTTAGAAATAAAAAACTTAAGTGACAAACAAAAAATAAGAGCTCAGCTACCAGTATGAAACAATGAAGAGAACAGGTTGTACAGAAATAAATCAGAGGAGCTCATATATAAGCATAAACCAGATAGCTTTGCTTCCTTCCATCACTGGAATAGTAATGCTAACAAGGAAAATGAAATAGCTCTGACATAATACAGCAGGAGCTGACCACAATGAAACACAACCTGCTTAGTCTGCTAGCGCTCAAAAATGTGCCAAAAAGCAATGAAGAGAGGACAGAGAGCCAAGACAGCTTTTTATTACCTTCAACAGCCCCTGCCATTTCCAACTCTTCTGCAGGACTCTGGAAAAAACAAAGCAGGCTTGATCAATGAAAGGGATTAAAAACCCTTGCAGACAAGAAAGTGGCAATCACTATTCATGGTAACTCCCAGGGATGATCAAGGCACTTCCACCATCAACTGTACCCCTCCACAGGATGGTGGTTAATGTACCAAACAGGCTGGGAACTTTCACACTTAAGGAACTTAATTCCCTTCAGTTCGACTGTCTCCATTCTGGAGGACTAGTGCCTGGCAAAGGGGTGGAACATGATCAAGAAAAGCCTGTTGGCTGCACAAGTTGGAGCACTGGAAGTGGGAGGGCACACAGGGAATTAGGAGCCTCAACAAACTGTACAGCTTTCCCATAACACTTTTTCCATGCTATGATTGCAGAATCAAGGTTGTTGGTATACAGCAGAGAAACACAGTGAGTAATAATACCTTTTACAGGTGGAGAAACAGAGATTTGGAAATACATTAAGGGAGTTAGTGGAACTGGGAAAGAGAACACAGAATAGCTGAATTCAAATCCAGAGTGCAAGATGCTTG
Source organism: Coracopsis vasa (assembly GCA_026283785.1). Lineage (NCBI taxonomy): Eukaryota > Metazoa > Chordata > Aves > Psittaciformes > Psittacidae > Coracopsis > Coracopsis vasa. The sequence goes on along the minus strand of JANHGB010052646.1, from coordinate 50,801 downwards.
ACTTCCTTTTCTTGCTCATACGCTCACAAGAAGATAATTTCTGATGGCACAGAAGAGTTAGCAATACCTTAACCTTATTTTAAGTGAGCAAGGGATGTGTGAAATCCTTCCAGTGACCGCCCCTTAATGGGTTCATCTGAGGTTGTCATCCTAAGCCAAATTAATTTTAAAATTCCCAGCAAAGCTCAAAGTTTGCTCTAGACTTTTAGATAAGTCGTTAATTGTTTGAAATTTTCTTAGTTCAATTCTCTCTGGTTTAATTACTTTGAAATTGTTTAATCTTTGACTCTTTGAGATTTCATATGCTGAAAACCACTTTTCATTTATATCTTATAATTGGTTTGCTGTGAGACAGGCTCTGGTAATACGGTAAATGTAACCAAGATAAAATGCCACCAGGAATCACTCTTGACATTTGTTTCTGAAACTCAATCTCTATGAGCTGCAACTTGTTCTCGGAAACAAATCAGAAAAGCCTGTTATTGTTTCATAACCTTCCTCAAAAAAGAATCAGTAAAATAATTTCTACAAAAATTACCTCATTTTGTTGCAAAGTGCAACAAAAAAGCCATCAGCATAGATTAACTTTGCAACAAAATCTCATTTTGCATCCACAAGGAAATGAAATACAAACTACCTCCATGCAGCTAGTTCAGTTGGCAAAGGACAAAGAAACCATTCAGAAGATATTCAGAATGTTTTTAAATGTCAGATACATTCTACAGGAGCATTAAGGTGGCCTTAAAACATGGGAGACATCTTTTGGAAAAGCACAGCAGATGCCTGCTTGTATACACAGCTGTCCTGTTTTAATGTCTTGTCAAAACTATGTATCACATTCAGAGCTCAAGGAACTCTTTAATTCAAGGCTAGTAAAAATAAGTTGCTTGTCTGCAAAATGAAAACAACTTTTTTTATAAAATTGAAAATGATTCCATTAATCTTTGGGTACAGATGCTTCAATTAAGACAATATCTTAACAAATTCAGTGTGGCTGCAGTTTTTAGAATATTAGTCCTTACTCCTTTTGTGACATTAAAGTGTGGAGTAATAAAGAGCAATTTCCACTTAACATTGTTTTTTTTTCCCTTCCAGCTTGGCCTGCTTCTGCCATTGTTTACACTACATCAGACATCTTCTGGAGACGTTATTTGTTCACAAATTTTCAGGAGGGCAAACTCCTCTGAAAAATATGATAAAGGTGACAATATGCTTATCATTTACTATAAGAGATAATATCCTCATATCAAAGCAGTCCTTGGAAGAAGACAGAAGAATAAAAACCAATTTATTTCTAGCTCCAGGAATTAGTCAAAATACAAACATAGGAAAAAATTCAGGGCCATGTCCTCAAGGACATGAACTGAAATCAATGTCAGTTTTTGCTCCTGCATGTCAATGTCCACTTTGACTCATCCACCCAAGGGACTGAATGTCATGTCTAGGATATTTGTCAAACTGAATACTATTTTATTGTGAGATATGCTGCTGCAACATCTAGTAATGCTGACAGAAATCACTCTCCACTTCCTCAGTGCAATATAAATACAGAGCATGAGACAGGCTTGCATTAGGAAGTGAAAATCAAATTACAGGTGGAAAAAAAAATACATTGTCCTTTTATAGATGGATGTCCCAGGAAGGAAGATACTGAGGTGGCCTAAAGTCTTGTGTCTCCGAAAGCCTCCTGAATTTCAACTGCGTGTCATTACTTACAGGCTCTTCTTTCTTTTATTTCACATACTCAGTCTTGGTAATTTTATATCACCTCACCCCCATCCAATTCAGTGTGATGTAAAGATCCTCCCTTTAAATGTTTTGCAATACATTTAAGATTTCAGTGAAGGAGATAAACATATGGCCATGGTAGGGGGCTTGACTCAGTTCCAGTCAGAAAGGAGCTAATAAGATGCACAGCTAGCGAAAGCTAAAGAGCTTTGGAACCAGAGTGCCATTTCCAAAATGATTCATGCATGTGGGAGTTAAAGACTCAGGGTTACGGTTATCCCATTGTGTACTGGTGGCATTGCATAAAAAGTTTGAAAGGAGAAAGCCTGACTTGCAGCCCTACTTATGGGATAGATCTGAATCCAGTCCCAGCACACTGTTCTTCCCAAGAAGGTATTGAGCATGGGATCCTTAACTTAGATACATAGAAAGGCTTTATCCAGTCTCCAAGGTGTTTTCGGTTCTTTGGCTGGTGGGTTTTGGTTTTGCCCTTGTACAAAGGATGGGAGCAGTGACCTCCTACACAGATCAAGAATATGATTGCATTATCTCTGCTTGGGCTTTCCCAATCCCATGACTTCAGTCATCAAGCAAAGGGAGCTGGAGTACTGCTTTTTAACAAGAAGATGATGTGCGCCTGGATCCATGGGAGTAGCTGCAGCGTGTAGCTCAAATATCTTTATAGGAACTGTGTGCCCTTTCTTTTGCCAGTGTTAAACCAGGCCTCTTCGGTTTTATTCCTGTCTCAGCTGGTTTAGCATTCTGTTTGGCTAGCTCTATATTGCTTGGAAATGTTGAGATTAAGGTATAGTAGCAGTTCAGCTGTGTTAACCAGCTGTAGACTTTTAATAGTACAAATCTGAGAAATGTGCCCTTTAGCAGTACAATCTAATAAGGAGAAAACAAATGTCAATTTCTACAAAAGGTATAAAACACATTTAACAATCAAAAAAATCTACACTGTGTGCCATTTTACTTTTTTTTTAGTGGCTTCATAGCATCTTGAAAAGATCTATATTCTGACACTCAAAGCCACTGCAAAGTCTTTCAGCAGTCATCTGTGTTTGGCACTTACCGGAATTTATAAAGTTACAGTTTGTACTTGTTTATTGCCCTATCTAACAAAAAACCCCAAACCTCTTTTTTGTCCATTCCAGGGCTGTGCCTTTTACTGGGGATTCACTTCCTGGATTGCATACTACATCAATCACCCACGATATACGCCACCATGTATGTATAAGTAGAACACAAAACTGACCTTGGTTTTTAAAAGTTTTTTGCATGCAACTTTAAGTCCTTCAAAATCAATAGAAGGCTCTCAAATGAGAGCATATGACTAATCTAGCCAGAGATTAGCCTTTACTCCCTGTCAGAAGGAAGACTGTTGTGCATGAGGCACTCCTGCTGTGCTACTGAATGTATGCTCCTGTTCAGTCAGGGTCAATCACTGTCTAGTTTTGTGAACTGGAAATATTGGCCAAGTGGAGAAAATGCAAAGATCGATATATTTTGCTCATCTTCACAATATTTGTATTAAGAATGTAGGATTGAAGCAGAGCTGGCTGCATTTTCTTAGAGGAGATATTTACTTGTTAAAGGTACATCCTTTCAATGAAAATTAAGATTTTTTGTGAGAAACCAGAAAAAGTTAATCAGATATTGATGACGATAATGAAAAAAATCCTATGGTTTTGCTTCCAGATTTCATTCATCATTTTGTTCCTTCTCACATTTCATTGTTATGCTGCTGTTTCTTCATGATTTTTTTCTTGTTTACTCTTTGAAATTTTGCTTCTTTTGAGCATAATTGCATAAATTTTATTTCCTGCTCATTTACTTTCCTTGCTACAAGTTAGTCTTTCTTTTCCTCTGCATCTTACCTATGAGCTTTGGGAACAAAGGGTTTGATTTGCCATTTTTATTCACACTCAATTAAATTATGATTTTTGTTTTCAATAAAAAAATTCTCCTACATGGTATTTGCTTTCCTTTCAAAGTAACACACAAGTTCTATTTAAAAATTATGTGATTAACTGAAAGTTGAATTTGGTGTGGCTTTAACCGTAATGCTGCAAACAATGTTGAAACCTCCCTAGATACAGTTTTTAGCAGTCAAGGCCATCAAATCAGTAGGTGCAGCTTCTTTATAGAGGGAATCATTTGTTCCGGACATAGCTTTCCAACAGAGAAAGCATGAAGAAGAAGTATTTTTAATTGCTTGCAACTGCCTTAAAATGGCAATAATAGCTACATGGGACTAAGGCTGCAGGATCACCAGTCCTCTGGCACAGTTAGCTGTTAGTAAACCATTTGTGGTTTATTTAGGGTGCAGGAGAGGTGACCTCCACAGCCATATCCAGAGACTGTTGATTTGGGGACAGGTAAGGAAAGGCAAGGAGATAGTTGCAGAATATTATGCAGGATTTTTAGCATGTGCCCTTGGCACCTCAGAGGAGCCATGTGCCAGAAAAAAGGCTCTCAAAAGTAAAGGCTCGCTGAGACCTGGTTAGGGAAGTGAGGTACATACACATGGTTCATGTCCCTCAGACCTGTAAACTTCTGGAGATGAACATGATACAGCACTGCAGTGGTCTGGGGACAAGTGCAAAAAGGAGAGAGCAGGCAAAGGTCAGGTAAAAATTCCAAAAGCTAAATACATTTCTAGTATGGTGAGTCTGTGAGGCAGACAGTGGCTATATAATAAAGCCTCTCCACTGCCTCACTACTGGGAGAAAAAAAGAAAAACAAATTATGGATAGGTTACATCTTGGGTTCTCTACTCATGGAGACAGAAGGGCCGATGGATAATGGTGTGATTCCTGGCCTGGTTCTGCCAATGACCTGGTTCTTCTATTTTACCGCTCTCCCTTGCCTTTCCAAGGAATTTAACACCACCGGCTGCTTTAACAAGAACACTTTGGGTATATGAAGCTGACAACTACTAGAAAAAGTTAGGTAAAAACTGCCTTGAGATTGGTGCTGAAAATGCTGTCATTTCTTAAGTACTGTTACTATTTGCATTGTCTTCATATTGTGTGTGTTAATATCCACTTTTTCCTGCAGAACCTGTCAGGAAAGAAGTATTTCTGACCCTCAGCTCTAGATTAATTTCACCCATCAAACCATGTGCATACTGTAAAATGCAATTTATAATTTCATTCTATTTTCTAGCATTTGGCTACAGACAAGTTTCTTTTGCTGCCCTTGCTTTTCTGGTATGTACCAAAATAAAGCTTTATTAATGATTGTAGAATCAGAGTTACTCATGATT
>JANHGB010052646.1:0-42644 GCA_026283785.1 Coracopsis vasa | reverse complement strand
AGAGGGTAGGCACTGTAACTCATGACATCTTTACAAAACCAGTGGATTAAATCCAAATCACAAAAATGATGTTCAATTCAGAAAGTATCTTGCTAATTTGCTTAGACCCCAGGCAGCCTCTCTGATCTTCTCAGACCAAAACATGTTGTACATGCTGGGCATGGGAACCACAGTGAAAGCCTGCCTGTGCTGACCTCTGTGGAGCTGAAACATGAGCTTTCACTGCTGGCTGTGTCTATGGTGTTCACTAGACACTTGTGTGTTTGACAAAGATCACAGAATGTATTTCCCATGGGAAAGTCATTTAGAAGTACCTGTTTTCTGTATACAGAAACTAAGCTGTAATGGGGGGGATTCTGGTTATGCACTGCAACACAGTTACTGCCGCATTTTAAGCATACAACTGCAAATATTTTTTTAATGTCTTGCAGATGTGTGAAGCTGGAAATCACTTTATCAATGTAGCTTTAGCTCACCAAAATCATTCAGGTCTGTCTTTGTTTCCTGTTTGTCTATTTAAGACTGAAGTATACTTAACATATCCATCTTCTGCTGAAATACAGTAATTTATGTATCTACATCCATAGAATAGAGAAAGACGAAGTGGGTACCATGCCATCGGTATAACATTTTCAAAACAAATGTGGTGTCAAGGCAACATTAACAACACTGTTGTTTCAAAGCTTCTAGCAAATTTGTCTTAATTAGACATAACTGTAATTTAAATATGGATTTAAGCATGCAAGTTCTCTAAAGCATCCTATTGACTGACAACAGAGGATTCAATTTTAAATAAGTTTCAAAAACTTTTAATTTAGATTGCAGAGTTTTTAGATGTTGGAACTAGATGATCTTAAGGTCCTTTCCAACCCTAATTATTCTATGATTCTATGTGCAACTCATGCAAAGATACACACAGAGATATATACAAATACACAAAGATAGACTCATGAATAACTACCAACATAGCCATCAATGTATATATATGCTCTTAAAAGGCTGCTCCAAGCATGGGTTTTCAGTATCTTTTGTACCATGAGAATAAAAGTTATACTATATATACTAGAAAGTAAAATATATTTTCAGATAATAATAGTATAATCTCCCACTATAACACCCTATTCAAGAAAATACTTCACCACAGTACGATCAACTTCGCACACAGAAGTCAGTTTCTATTCTGGAAAGCTTTTGATGTTCAGTGGTTAGGCAGGTGCTTATGTTACTTTTTACAAGGAGCCTAATTTGGTTTAAAAGCAGCAAGAGCCAGATAATTAATCTACATTCCCAGTGCCTACAAGCATTAAAGAAAGCATTGTTGCCAGAACATAAAAATGAAGTGTTGCATGTGTGGCATTTTATGTGAGCATTATCGTTGGCTGTGGAGAGTCACCCTGTTAGCTCTGGAGTTTTTTTCTTTTCTATCCTGGGACGAAGGATGAGGATGCAAAAGGGGACAAGTTCACATTGTTAAGTCAGGCTAAATAAGATACAGCTGCAGCCTTTATAACCCAGAAGAATGCCCTTAGCCCTCACCTGCTGAATAGTCCGCGTTAAACTACATGTCTTTCTTCTTCTGAACAAAGTTTGCATCCTTTGGACATGCCAGACTTTTGTGTAAAAACTGATACATGGCTCTCTACGTGCTCACTATTCTCACTAGCTTTTGCTGTCTGAAAAGATTTCACTGAAACTTTTCTAACAAGTTGTACTCTGGAAGCATTGGCCAGGGGGTGGCTATTACATGGGCCAGTTGTGGTTAAGGCTCAGTTACCTTTCCTTTATTGAAACTGGTTTTGTCTGAGTCTTTTTTTAATTTTCTTCTATTTTGCTTTCTTAAAGGAAGTAAATCCTGTATTCCAAGTCCAACATACAACCCCTTCACATGGCTCTTCTTTCTGGTTTCCTGTCCCAACTATACATATGAGGTACATGGCTTTCTTCTGATTATATGCAAAAAGTAGGCAGTTACTGTTTCAGCCTTTACCTGCAGAAGGTCTGCAATACCTTGGTGTAGTTCCCACTGCACATCAATCATCATGTTCACTATGTCAGAGTCTTTTTACTCTGGCAATTGTTTCTCCACCAGACCCTTCTCTTCTCTCACATCAATATCATGACTCTTGTGTATATTCCTCTCCACTACAGACTCCCCGGTGATCCAAAGATTTACCACACATCTCTTCACCCCATACAGCACACTGGGGAGTTCATTTCTAGCTATTTTTCCTCGCCTGTTCCCAGTAAAAATATCACACTCTTCTTCAAGGAGGAGCTTTTGAAAACTTGCCCTTTTGCTTTACAGAAAGTAAACAATTAACAGTGACTTTTTCTTTACAACAGGTTGGGTCTTGGATTAGTTTCACAGTGATGACACAAACCCTGCCAGGTAAGTCTGAAACAGAATAAAGAAAGATAGCCTCTAAACTGTTGTTTGTGGAAGTGAATTCTGGGAATATAAAATTTGTCCAAAATTTTATAGCATATGAAATATTGCCATCAAATCCCCCTTTTGACATGACTGTATAAATCTTCAAAGTGCAGAAAGGGAGAACACTACTGCAACACCTCCTTTTGATCAAAACCAGCTCTCTGCTTTTTGTGAAGTATTGTCTCTTCTGTTTCCACACTGAAAACAGACTTTGAAATTTAGAAAAAAAAAAAGTCAGTGTTTTTCATTTACAGTAAATCTTTTTTGATATAATAAATTTTTTTTACATTGTAAACCTGGAAAAAAATACTTCTAATAGGGAGAGGAAAACAAATGTACATAGTATTTCAAGAGAGGAAAGACACGCTTTGCTGGTAGCATTTCCCTGTTTGCTTGTAGCAGACAGCCACTTCATAACAGCAGCCTGCCTTGTAGCACTTCTGCAACTCCTGCTCAGTACTTTCCCGTATCCTCAGAGACCTAAATACCAATACAAATATGGTCCTTGGGACTGAGCTCTCCAAAACTTTCACTTTTTAATTATTTTTCCATTCCAAACCAGAAACCTATAAAAGCTGCTTACAAAAAGTAACCCCATGTGGTTTACAAATGAAAAAGGAATTTCAAAAGTGGATTAGATTGCATTATGCAAAAATAAAGCTTCTAATTTTGTTTGAAAAGATGCAACGTTTATGTGCTTTATGCTCTGGTATGGAAATAATCCGAAAGTTTGGAGACATTGTAGGGCTGCATTTACAAGGGAAGGGAGCAGCAACATATGCAGCACACTCATCCTTGCTGTCATTATCCCAAACAAAACTTGACCAGATGCCATATGAATGTTTCTGATACACCAGCTTATTTTAAGGAAGAAGGAATAATGAATTTGCAAAAAGCACCTGTGAAAGCATTCCCCATTCAGCCCAAAGGGAGAGATTCCCGAGAGATCATTTACTGCCTCCTGATAACCACAGCAGGGGCCTGGGTATCTATAGTTGTTAGGCTTTGCAAGACCTTGCTGCCAGGCAGCTAAATGTGTCTGTGCATCTCCTGCTTACTTGCTCCACTGCGAAGCTCTTCCTCCATGCAACACCAGGTTGCAGCATAGCTCCCTGTTATGGTTGGGAGCCAGAGGTAAAAACAAAGGTAGCTAAAAGCAAACCATAAAAATAGTTAAGGCCCAAGGAGTCCTTGTGATTTATGATGAAGCCATAGGTGATACAGGGTGTGTCTAATAGTTCTGAACATCATCATCTGTGTGAATGCTGATATGGAAGCTGAGCCTCAGGCTAGGGTATATCAGCAACTGCAAAGCTGAGAGCAAAGGCAAAGTTAACTTGTCTCTACCCACAGAAGACACTGCAGACTTTTCCATAAACCCTCTTGGTTTCACAGAAACAGACATTGAAGATGACCTGTAATTTTTCCTTTTTTTTTTTTTTTTTTAATCTTTTTCTTTGGTAGTTGGCATTTTTGCTTTCCTGATGGTCATCCAGATGTCTCTCTGGGCGCAAAAGAAACACAGGCTGTACCTGAAGAGATTTTATCCAGAGGTGCGGAGAAAAGCAGCTATGATTCCTATCATCTTCTAAGCACAGGAGTTGGAGCCTAAGTGTACAGTTCAAGAGCTAACTCAAGAGTAAATAAACCATTTCATTCAGTAACCAAAGTGGATTAGAGGAAGAATCACTGGGTATCTTTTTCAGAAAATTAACAGTTCAAGATGAAGAGCTTCTAATTAAGCGAAAAAATGTAGCTCTTGAATTCTTAGTTCCTGCTAAAAGATATGATTTAATTAGGTTTTCTGTAATAGAGCTAATTGTGAAGGGACAAGAAATTTGCTTATATTGAATGTTAGGCTAGATATTTAGCTGGTGTAAATGAGCACAGATGCTGTTAATTAATACAGCTCATCTGCATATATTCAGGTCTGGTGATTTTAAGGTTCAGCGTTAGATGTTGACAAGTCTTGGATTTTTGCATCAGAAAACGTTTCACAGCCTTATTATTATTAAACTGCACAGGAACAGCATGTTCTGCCTCAGCTCCTCTAAAGCACCACATCAAAGAATGACCGCTATGCTGTTAACACAGGTTAGTTTAGCTTTACAAAATTTTCCTTTCTTTCTCTTTTTATAATTGAATCCTGTAGCAAAATGTTCAATACAGATTGGCTTAAATGTATCAGAGAGGTCTGGCTTTCTTTTAATTTCGGATAGGTGGATCAGCCCCACAATCCCAGGAGGGGACTGTTTGTGAGGTGCTTCCCACCTTGCCACTAATTTGCAGCATAACCTTGGGTACTTCATTGAAGTCCATCCTCCTTTCTCACATTGAACAGTTTTGGAAATAGCAGAAGACTTTTCTGGACTAACAAGCATATTAAAAACCCTTGCTCACTGCCCGACTGCACCCAGACACCATTCACCCTACTTGTCTAAAGCAGTGTGAAATTCTTGGGCACAAGGTGAACCAGAGAACAGCTCATTATTGAAAAGTAAAACGATCCTGCCAAATGCATTTCAGTCCGTATCTGAACTGCCTCAGGTGGACACTGCTGCTTCAGCTCCCCTTCAATGTGGTCAGTAGCTATCTGCTACTTTGCTTTCCAGGACATTATTTTTTAAGGGATTCTCTGGGCTTGTTATTCAAGTCCTGACAACTCCATTTAGCTCCATTTGCAAATCAGTTGCATCTCTGCAACACAGAAGCAAACTGCAACAATTTTAGTTACACAGAGCAAAAGAACCAGAACTGCTTCTGTAAGTATTAAGATAAAGAGAGTTAGGGCATTAAGTCAAGTTTTCATTTTATTTCTGTTGCTCATTTATCAATGTCTTTTGGCTCCCTTAGGCTGGTGAAAAAGCTTGCCTAAAGAACTTTATAATAATTAGAGAGACACCAGAGTACACAAGCCAGGCAGGCAGTTTTCATCTTAAAAAACTGTTATCTTTGTGCCAGCTCAAGTGTTCTAACAAAGTTAATTTGCTCAGTAAATTGGGTTCGTATCCCTCTTCTCATGTCTAACTTGCAACACTTATCCTATTAGCCACTGTAACTCAATTTCATCTCGGTAATGTAAATAAATAACTTTCCATATTTTTAACTTGTAATCTGTGAACACCTAGAAGTTTTTATTGCTCTCAATGGAAAATCTGAGTCACAGTGAACACCCAGTTCTCTAGCCCACACTGCTAATAAAGACCTATATTTGAAAAATTATTTTCTGTACTCTTCAGTCACTTATACCTGACAACAATCTTTTTGAAACTCATTTTTTCCGCAGCCAGTGTGTATATGAGTCCAGTCTGTTGACTACTGTCTAAATTCAGTGACTGGGATTGTTTTCATTTCATGTTTATTAAATATCTTGTTTTAGCAATCTTCAAGTTTAAAAAAGTTCATGTGGGAAGGTAACTTGCCAAAATTACTTACATATCTGTTAACCCCTTGATTAAAGTGGCTGCAGCTTTAAGTCTGTTCAAGGCACGTGTTTCCAGAATGATTCCAGTTGCTAGGAGCATGGTTTCTATTCAACAGTTAGCTTAGGCAAAGGATGTGTTTCAGGAATCATTTACCTTCCTGCTTATTAGTTGATCATTCATTACATGGCTTGGGAGGGAGAAGGGGTTTGGTTCCCGTAGTAAATGAGAGGGTAAGAGCAAACACTAGGTAAAAACAAGCGACAATACATTACAGAAGGCTGTCTCAGATAAGCATGGCATATATTTTGAGATTCACCAATTGGTTGTTGACCAGCCAAAACTGCTTTGAATGGTGTTAAGTGGCTTCACAAATAGCAACAAATCCAAATTCCCACACCTTCACAGATCTTTTAGTATTATTCCACCCCCTCTCATTTTCAGGGCCAGTTCCATGTGATTTGAACAGGTAAGTTAAGTTCCTGGCATAGGTGTGTGGGAAAACGGTGTAAGTCAGAGACCACCTCCCCTAGTCCCTCAAAGTTATAACATAACACTAAGGAAATCTTACAGTAAAATGCAGCTCCTACTTCTTGGGTGAGATGTGGATGGCATGCATGGAATCTACACTGGGATACTTCCCCAGGCAACTCTGCAAATATAGATAGACACGGGGACATTGGGCCTACTAGACAACAGTTTTGACAGGTACTGTGTAAAAATAACTCAGATGAAGTACTAATGGATCCTTCCTGGCCTGCTCAACAATGACTGTGTGAACATCATTGTTTAGTCTGTAGGCTCAAAGCATATCTCAAAGTAGTTGCTTCCTGGTAAACCTGCAGAGACTGCCCAACATCCAGATCCCACCATGTTCACCTTGCAGCTTGCAACTGGGTTTCTGCTGTGATCCTCCAGATGGATGAGTCTCATCTTTCCCGAAGTATTTCCGAGACTTTCAAATTCAGGAGCCTAAAGTTAAGCCTTCAGACTCTGAAGCTCTGCATTTTTGTGGTCTGTTCTTGCCTTGAAATGCCAACCTGGAAAAGAGCAGGCAGCAGCTCAGGCTTCCTGCTGATGCAGGGAGGCACTGTGGGAGAGAATCAAAGGGGCAGATGATCCTGTACACAACTTGGCAGCCTATATCTGGATATCCAGCTTGGAAAAGGCCTTAAGACTGAGCCTTATAAAATTGCTACCACATCTTTTTGCAGCAGACAGGACTGAAAATTATCTCAGTGATTTAATCTTTTCATAGAGAAAGCTAAGCTGGAAAAGACACTGAAAGCAGAAGTGAATAAAGGCAGATGGTCATACGTTTTAAAAGATGCTATTATCACTAAAATATCTAGTATTCTGTATAAAATATCTAGTATATTGTACAAAAAATCTAGTATATGTATAAAGGAAGTGATTCTAAATTGGCTTTTATCACATTAGAAACAGAGATAAAACAGCCTGATACAAAAGCAGTTCTCTGAAAAAGAGCCTGCAGTGACAGCTAAATATAATAAAAATCACTGAATGTGAAGTTTCCTAAAGCATACTAGAAGAAGAAGAAAGCTACAGGAAAGCAAGAGACTATTTATTTATGGTTTACAAAGTGCTGCTGAACTAAAAATTAATTCAAACTATAAAGAGTTTTCCAGCAAGCTAATATTTTCCACATGATGCTTTATTAGCTTTCCTTTTCTGTTTTCCTAGGCACAAGTTTTGTCTTCCAGCAATATTCCCCATCATTAACATTCATGAAAGCTTTTAGATAAACGCACTGTATGCCTGTTCCAGTGTTCCATAGGTAAATGTAAATGAAGTGTTGTGCTGTCACTACACACAGATTAGTATCTGCATGCATAAATAATATTTTATTATGAAAACCCTGGTTTATCATAGGTGAGTGCATAATGGCTGCTGTATGTCTATGATTCAAGGCAATTTTCACATCACACATGTTTAGCACCATGGAAGAATATTTATTTTAATGGTCTCAGCACATCTTCACCCATATGTGATTCAAACACGCAACTCTTTCTGCAGGTATTGGAACCAAGAGCCAAGCTACCCAGGGCCTTTGTTATGGCTCCAGTGTCTAGTTATTTATTCGTCTAGCACACCAGAGACTGGCTCTCACCCAGCTCTGCCTTGTGAGGACATCTGAGAAAACATTTCCGTATCCATCTTGTTCAACTGGACAAGCAGTTGTCCAGGTGAGGAGCATCAGTCATTGCGTGAATGAAATAATCCACACTGCATTTCCTTGCAATGTAATAGTCAATCTAAAAACCTCTTTACCAAAGGAAAAGAGAGGTTAATGGATACTGATCACTTAGATTAAAACAACTCTACCACATATTAACACCTCCACAATATCCAGGTTTCTAATGTATACCTGCTTTTATCTAACCTTGAAAGCCTTTGAAGTCTGAAGAAACAAGTAAGAAGAAATCATTTATAGTTAAAAGAAATATAAGTGCATTCAATAATACTAATGAATTCTTTATTTAAAAAAGCAAACTTTGTACCTTTTGTTAAAGAAATCTGATTTTTAGCCAGTTTCCTCCTAATACAGTATTATTCTGTGAAAAAGTAATATAGCTCTTCCAGTGATCCCGTTTATTGTTCTGAAAACTCAGTAAGGAAGATTTGAGTTTTAAAATTACAAGTTTCACCATTTGGGGGCTCTTTTAAAGCACTATAGGACAGGCTCTGAAGAAAACAGACTACATCAAACAGTCTTTTCCTCTTATTCATACTGAAAAGTTGATGAGTTTTCAGTTGACTGGTGAAACACCATGACACTAAGTTACAAAATAAACAAATATCTAAAAAGGTGTCTCTCTCCTCAAAACAAGAATAGAAAAAACTGTACTTTTTGTCTTTTCTATTAATAATAAGAGGCCGTTTCCCAGGTGCAAGGGCAAACTTGCAGAAGGAAACATTGATTAGAGAGCTGGAAGGACAAGAATGTGGTCACAGTGCGCTTTTAGGGATTAGCAGCTATGTCTTTTTGGAAAGAAATTTCACTCTTTCTGACAACTGAGCTTGACAGAAATGGATTAAAGATGACACATCTCCAATGTGGTATGCAATGAAAAACAAGGCACCTGTCCTTAAACCAACAGGGAATATTTGTCACATATACAAACAATGTATTCTTCCACCCTCTGGTTTACGTTATTACTTTGCAGAAGGTGCTTTGCTTTTGGACTTGGACATCTTTCATTCTAACTCTTTATTATTTACCTATTAAAGCTTTGATATATGCAGTGGTATCACAGGAAAACCAGCTGTTGCTTTCAAAACAATAAGGGCAAGGAATCTATTTGTACGCTGTTGACCAATTTCAACCCTGTTGGCCCACACATATGTGATTATTTTGCTGCCATTTTTTTTTTCAAAGAGCCATGTGAGGTATGATGCCATGTTCAGGGACTCGTCAAACATCCCACCTTAATCCTGTTGCAGAGCACAAAGTTAAATCTTGAAGCAGTGAATTGCAATACTCGGCACTACCTGAGCCCTAACTTCAATTCGACTCTCCTTGCTTCCTTTGCTTCTAACCTCTGCAGGGACCTCTCTGCAAAAATACAGGTCTAATTCTTCTATAATAATAGAAGCTGCAACATTCTCCTGCATATGTTTGAAATGTTTTCTTATTCAGAGGGTACTAGCCGGTAAAAGGAAAATGGATATTGTGCTTATACAGATACAGAGACAAATTAAACAGGGCTGTACTAATCTGAGAGCTGGCATCTTCTCAGGGGCTTAGTGCCTTGGACATCTATCCCAGGAGAGGGCAGTGCAATTTAAGAAAGGCAAAGCTGATCTTGATTATGGATCTGAAATTAAATAAACAGGTAATCTATTTTGATATGCAAATATTTGCTGGAAGGTACACCTGAAACATTTTTGCACTTGATTTGGAAATACTAGTTTCAGAATAATTCTCACTAAAGACGCTATAAGCGTTTGACAGGGAATGACTGCATGCCCTGTTATTATATATAGTTACTTGTCTTCATTTTCTCTCAGGGAAATTAAGTGCTTTTCCTACCAGAGAAGTGGTGGCAAATTTTCCTTATGAACTGCAATACCAAATCCTTAGGGCAGGCATAACACTCAGTCAGAGTGTGTCAAGCGGAATGAGCTTCATAGAGGGAGTTCAGGAGTTATTGACACTTAGAACATGACGGTCACCATGGACTGCCCTGCTGCACTGTTGGTGGACCAAAGCCCATCTTGACCACTGCTTCTCCCTCTGAGAGTCCCTTTGCCCAGGGCTGTGGTCCAGGCCAGCATTTTCAGTGCACAAGCCCTCCTCAAGTGCTGAAGGCGTTGTGACCCTGAGCAAGTCAGTGATGTTCGTTTCTCATCCCTTAGGCAACTCCAGTCCTCCCCAGCCTGTGCTTCATTAAGGCACACATCTGAATCACTCTCAATGGCAGAGGGCTGCCCAGACCAACAGAAGTGAGCACAACAGCCGTTGCCATCAAACACTTTTAGAAATATTACTACTTTTATTTACTGGCAAACAGTTTATATACGAGCACTAAATCTGAGCATGCACAACAGGCAATACGGGGCAATGCTGCTTACTGCAGTTCCGAGGCCTCAGGAATGCAGATGCATATACCATCCAAAAAGAGTATCTGAGGAAGAAAAATGCCTCTTGTATTCACAAGGTTGTGTTGTAATTATATACAAATAGCATATTATAAAATATATTGACAAGATCTCCACTTCTCAGTAGCCCTTCAAGCGGTCACTTTCTAGATATCATTGAGCAAAGAGAAGAAAAATCAAATCCCTCAGTGCCCACAAATGTACAGTTGACATACACAATCAATAGGCTGTTACAAAGAGAGAAAAACTGTAGGAGTTTTCTTAGTGGAGATAAGCAGTGTGGGGCTAACTAGCTTCCCACACAGACCTTCAGCAGAGGAAATAAGATTGATTCATTGGTTATAATGCAAGGAGATGAGCATCTCCAGCAGAAATTAAGGGCACAAGCAAGGTCATGATGCATAAGAATTATACGTAACTGCAGACAGGACTGGCTAAACTGACTGCCATTTTAACTGCAATTGTCAATAAAACGCTCACATTAAGAGGCAGGCTGAAAGATGGTCAAAAGGTTAAACCAAGCAGGCTGATAGAGAAAGCATGAAAAACGTCTGCTGCCACAACAAATATCTGCAGATGGGGCTTCTGCTCCTGTCATGATGAGGAGAAAAGAAAACTCAGGGCAAGCAAGGGTCCTTATGCCTTAATCTCAGGCAAGCCTTGCAGGACTTAGCACTTGAAGCCAATGAAGGTTTGTGGCACCAAAAATCATGGCTGGTATTTATATTACTTCTAAAGCTTCTGATGAATTTCTCTGCAATATTTTCTCTCCATCTCAATTTCCTTCATCCCCAGAGGATATACTATATGCCTTTATGTATCTGCAAAATACTCTACAGACACAAGACATCTGTTCTTCGAAAGTAGTGTCTCAGCTAGGATTCTTTTTTCAGTTAGGGTTTTTGGGTTTTTTTCTTTTTCTTTCCTAATGAATACAAGTAATCGATCAGCTTACTTACATTTCACACAGCTGAAATACCAAGCTTTCAAACATAAGCAAGGAGAGAAAAAGTTCAATCAAACCAAAATCACTGTGGTTTTTTTCCTTCCAATTCCTGATTTACAGAAAGTGTTGAATATTTATGTTTACACCGGAAATCAGGACGTACTACCTCCCACTGGGGACCCTCCTCTCCAATCTCCTTTTTATGAATGAGTTGCTCACAGCACTTTACCCTCAAACCAAGCATCACTTCACAACTAATTACTGTAAATAACAAGTGCAAGGGAGAGCATTCCCTTGTTTTCAGAAGGCTGAACACCTTAGCTCCAAAGCAACCTTAGGGCAAGTAAGGCCAAAGTTACCAGAAACAACAAAATGTCCCTTCACTGGGCTCTAAGAAAGCCTTATCTCTCTGAGTGAGCTAATATCCTAGAAGTTCTGCCCTGCCCCTCATGTTCCCCTGCCCTCGATGATGCCATAATGCATTCCTCCAAAACAAAAGCTGCCCACAGTTGCAGATGGACACTGTAATCTCCCTGAGTGACATAAGTAAAATAGGTGGATGCAAGCAGACTAATGATTTACCCTAGGACGCTTGGTTATGATGCATTGAAAAGAACAGCTGGTTGTCAGCATCATATTTACCAGGAATTTAAAGACAACAACAGCAATATAATCCAGAGGATTTAATGACAGACTGAAATGAATGCTGAATAAATGCTCCTTTTGATAAACTCACAAACATTTGGGGGATGCAACAGTGATTTATATTCTTCTGGGAGAAATAAACAAATTAAGGATTTCACGGCCTTGTGGAGACCAGATTTTGTAAATGTGAATTTCTGTGTACTTTCAGATTAACCTTTTCTCTCTTGGTATTAGAGGGAAACAAACCATGGAACTTTTAACTTGCAAGAAGCTCCAGATTTTTAGTGTTCCGCTTGTTTGCTATTCTGCCCTCCCTAAACCAAGAAAGCAAAAATTGTTACACTCTCAAAATATATTGTGGAACAGAATTTTGAACCTGGTCTGTAGCGAAGCCATGAGATGACCATACCAAAATTTTACCATTGTGGATATAAAGCTGTTTGAGTATAAAGTTTAGTTTTCATAGTAACAGAATATATTCCTTGCAACATGGTAAAATCACTGCAATTTACAGTACAGAGTATGACAGTTGCATTTAAAAATGACTTATCCAAGTTAATACAAATAGGCAGTACTATTATGGGTAAAATGAAACTCCTAAAAAATAATTAAAAATCAGGGCTCTGTTTGAATTCAGCTGTTGGATACCTTCCTACAGAATTTTCAGATGTCAACAAATGAGCATTTTCTAACAAAAAATAATTACAGAAATTACTTTGGCCAGCTCCATGGAATGTGCCGGTAACTTAAAGTACAAAGTGCATGAGTCTCTGGCCCTACTTGCTCTTGAGCGTTAGACTCCTTGTATCTGTTCTCCCCAGTCCTCATGTTTCTATACTCTCAAAAAACACAGTGACAGGCAGCATGATACAGCCTCTCCTGGCTGCAGCAGCAACATACAGAGCTCTCAGCTTGTTAAGCCCAAGCACACAGAAGTTGATCCCTCCATATGCAACCTCCAGTAACACAAACCATTAAGTTAAAGACTGGAAAGAAGCACCTTAGTAAATCAGCGGCCTAGGAAGCGAGTGCTGCGTTGTGAATCATGGCCATCACATTCAGTGTATCGAATGGCTCTAACCCAGAGTGAGAGATCTCTCTCCTATCCCACCCTGTGGGTGCTGGCAGGATTGGAAGCACATCTGATATGGATCCCTTGATCAGACCAGGCTCTCAAGGGAATGTCCTCCTCCTGCATGTTTAACTTGGTGCGGGGGACAGCACTGTCCAAAGGGCTCTCAGTGGCCTGTTATGGGATTGGGAAGCCCCATACTAGATAAGACCACAAATCAGACATTACCAAAATGCTGTCGGGACTCTCAAACCCAATCAGTACTGAGAGGATACTGCTATTTACTGACTAAATACTTTTCTTATTTCTTAGCAGAAGATGTTGCTGCCTTTCACTGAAGTCCTTCCTGAAATGCAACTCCTTTCATCCTGCCTCATCATCAGACACAAACCTTCAGCTGTAAACATGCAGCGTTTTTACTGTGCTATCATTGCTACCACTGTGCTGAATAGTTACTGTGTACCACCAGCACTGTTACTAATCTGCACTACACAAGCATTCAGAGCTTTCTGGTTGCTATCCTGAGCCAAGACACAGGCACATACTTAACTTCAAGTAAACGACAAGCCCCAAGAAATCAATGGGCCAAGACTTCTGCAGCCGCCGGTTCCTGACACTTAACACAGAAAGCAGTACTAAAACTCTTCCCCTGCCCACAGTATTCAGCCATGTGAAAAGGCCATTCTTTTAGCATTAGCAAAAGGTTTGTGAACTCAGCAGGGGAATAGTGCTGCAACTTCACCAGAATACCTATTTCTTTTTCTATTGCCTGTCAGAGGAAGCAATGTTTGATATTTCCTACCATGTGCTCCATTCCTGCAGAAAGCTCATAGACTTTTTCTGTTTTTCATAGTTGGACCTGTTGTTGCTTATTAGTTGCCACATTATCCCCTGAAGCAAAGATCATTGTGCTGGATGCTGTAAACAAAAATAAAAAGGCAAACAATACTACTGCTATCTGAGCATGAAGGGAGGTAAATAATACAATGAGGTATAGAGGATGATAAGTTGAGTTATGAAGGATGATGCAGAAAGAAAAAAACCTTTGTAGATTTTCATTACCAAACTCATTTGAGATAAACTGTAGGAACAATAATTTCTTGGAGGGGAAACAAACTCTGTGCAGTTAAGTGTGTGCTACCAAAGGCAAAAGATAAAAATGACCTTTGCTTTTAATGTATTTGTCTTTCATAACAATTCATAGACTGTGAACCCAGTCTATTAGCACTACTGGTCTAACACTAAAAGTCAATGTGATTTAACCATACTTGCTGACACTGCAAACTGCCTGCCTATCACTCAATTAGAAGAGAGACATTAGCTTAGGTGTTGCCTAGAATCTAGCTGCTCCCTCACCTTTGTAATGTACCCACCATTCAGCTTTAATTCAGTGTTCTGTAATCACCTGGGTTTAAATCAATCCAGGGTTGCCAAAAGCACATGGGATCAAATTAAAATGTGAAATTTAAAATACAAATAACCGTTGATGGTAGATTTTAACTGCTTGCATTGTATCATTACAGCAAAGTTGATGTCATTTACAGCAACATTAAAGCAAGTATTATTAAGAGAAAATGAAGCATTTGTCAATGAGTATTTTTACTGTCATTGAAGGTCTCAGAATTAACACACTTGCAATATTTTGACTAAAACTAAGCTCATTCAAGGGCTCTTTCTAGCACATTAGCATCTCATTAGACTTTGAGGGTGTTTCAGATATTTCTTCCTTAACTAGTAAAGGCAGAAATCGAATTCCAGTAAGAATGGTACAAAACTGTGGAAATGTACTATTTGAGGTTGCATGTACACTTTGAGATAAAAGTACTCAGAATAGAAATATCAGCCTTTTTGCCAGAAAGTATAAAACTTAATTTCCATGGTCCCAAAAGGAAATATGAACCAAATTCTTATATCCTAGCTATTGCTGAAGAATTTTTGATTATATTAATTACCCATTACCTTTTATAGGGCTATTTCTTCAGTCAGAATGCACCCGCTGAGATTAGAGTTCTGTCTCCAGCATCATAAAGCAAAAACAAGCTGCTAGTGAATATCACAGATGGGTTTATGTTTATTATAAGTGCATTTTTTGAATATTCAATTGCAGAAGGAAACTTCTGAAAAGCAATCTGAGTTGTTTGCAGAGTCGTTAAAAATGTATTCCTCTGTCTTCTCCTCCAAACATCTATAGTGTTTTATACATACAGATATTTCAGTACAGAAACACACACATTACTATGTTACACCCAGACTACCTCCTTGCTAAACCTTGCTAATAGAAAAGAGATGTCAGGAAGAAGGTCAGGAGCACATAAGAGGTTTGGGCACAGCTCTGGGCAGCCTGGTCCAGAGCAGAGCACAAGGCTATGGTGGTGTTGCATCACATGAAAGGCCCATTTCACCCACTACCTTGTCTTCAAAAGCATCCAGAAAGGATAACAGAGGAGAAACGCAGTGACACAGAGATTGCATATGCTTCATGACTGTGATTCAGCAGGTGTATCTATCTGGGCAGAAACAGACAGGCTCAGTGTACAATCCAAACAGCCAAAGCCAAAATATTTCTGGAGCAGAAAATGCATAACAGCAACAGCACATGTGCAGACCACAGTTGTCATACATCTGTCTAATTCAGAGAGCACAGCAAGAGAAAGAAAACTTGGTCTTGCACCTATTTACCTGACGCTAAGCAAGATATACACCTCTAACCATTCTATACATACATTAGAATACAAAGCCCTCCTTCTACTATGCTGAAATGTGTTAAAAGGAACTACAGGTTTCTTTCCCAAATGGTTTGCACTCATGCTAAGTTATATTTACAGAGCCTAAGCAGCTCGTGCCAAGTAGACAGGGCTGGCCTCCTCATTTATTGAAGCCTACATGTGATGACATATAGAGAGGCTATGAGAGTGACCTTATAGCTGGCTTACT
The DNA here is from genome assembly GCA_026283785.1 of Coracopsis vasa. Taxonomy (NCBI): domain Eukaryota; kingdom Metazoa; phylum Chordata; class Aves; order Psittaciformes; family Psittacidae; genus Coracopsis; species Coracopsis vasa. Next base: position 26,571 of record JANHGB010052646.1, on the reverse strand, counting down.
GACAGGGTGAGATAAAATCAAAATGCATGAAGACTCAGGTAATAAGAAAGAATGCTTTAAGGTATAAAAGGCTGCAATGTAAATACAATGGGGTTGAAATGCACACTGAGCAGACTCTACCTTGTCACTGTGACTGCCATCCCCTTCACATGAGAAAAGTCTGGCTATGTGGCTTCTTGCTCAATTATGAAGTTAATCAATGAACTAATTGAGCTTGGTCAGTTTGGTCTTTTGAGCCTTTTTTTATGGATTAACTTTGATTAGAGCTAACGGAGGACATGAGGAAGGCTGTAAAGGGGAAGGAGTTGATAAGCCTAGTATGTGAGATGAATGATAGTTGTACAGCATATTTGTGAAGACACTATTGGGTTGTAGGAAAGAATATGACAGAGACATGTACCTTTTAAAGCCCTATAGCCCAAAGGCATTAGAAATCTTTCTCGTGGTGTTTTGCCATCCCTGCTGTTTATTTCTCTAACTGTGCTTCTAGCTTTTCTAGCCTATTTGCAACTAAACAATGCCCCACAGGAATGAGACATTGTATCTGTCTGTAACTGTAAACTAAAGACTATTCCTCTTTTCTTAGAACAAAAAGATCTGAAGGAAAAAACACAAGCATCCATGTGATATTAAAAAAATCTACATATATAATATCATTTCCATGAAAAAATACGACAGAAAGGGCCCAGCTTCTGTGCAGAAGCAGGATGATTTATTAAAGATACTGTTAAAAGTGAACTTGCATTATTGGATGTGGGCTTCAAAATTAAGGCATATGACTAAGTTATGTGGAAAAGTAGCAACCAGTTATAGTTCCTGGCACTTTTGTGCTACTTTTTCTCTGAGGCTAATATGGAGGAAAAAAATAATGTTCTATACATCAGAGCAATTAGAGTATTTTTTTTTTTAATTGTTTTGGAAAGCACACATTCTGAAAATGTCTTAGCTCATACTGGGTAATGATGAGCAAGCTAAACGACTTCATGCTTTTTAAAATGTAAATATTAGGTGTTCTTTTTCTAATGAATATCTTATGCTACAATTGCCTTCCTTTTGGCTGTCTAAATAATATTATCTTGATGAAAAGGAAAAGTGCTTATGGGAAATACTATTACTTCGTTACAGAGGAAGAAGCTCTTATTTAATGCAGAGAAGCCAGGTTTCAAAGGCAAAAATATTGAAACTGAAGGTGTACCCTGCCTATATGACTTCTGCTTATCTCTGGTCTGGTGTGGAATGAAAGTTACTGAGTGAGAAATACATGGCTAGTGTGAAGTTCAGAGGCAGGTATTTGAGTGCAAACATTCACTTCTGGAAGCTGATGAAAAATAGGCCACTTTGGTGACCCTGATTCCCTCCTCCCAGGACAGAAGAGTATAATTTCCCAGAGAAGAGTATAATTTCCCAGATAAGACAACCTGGGGAGACCTTGACTGAAGTTCAGGGGACAGTTCTTGTCAGCTCTGTGCAAAAATATAAACCCAACAGGCCATGGGGGCAGGATGATCAAAGAAATGAAAGATTTGTCCCTTGAGACTGAACTAAGAGTGTTTGTCTTTCTTAATTTAGCGAAGCAGAGGCCAAGAGAGATCTGATTGAGCTCTATAAATACATCGGAGTAAGCATCAGGGAGCCAGAAGAGCAATTTAAGCTGAAGAACAATGTTGGCATGAGAACAAATGAGCATTAATTGGCATGAATAAATTTTGGCCGAAAAGCTATTTGAGGAGTGATTTCCTAGAACAGCTTTCCAGGGGGGATAGAAAAAGCAAAAATAAATCAAAAAAATCAACAAAAAGCAGACATCAAGGAGATTTAAGGTAAAGGCTGATGCACGCCTGACTGAGTTGTGACAGCATGGCTATCTGTGATAGCAGCAGCCAGAATTTAAGTAAGCCTTTCCTGCCCTACTTTCCATGTGCATTTTCTTGGTGGGATTGCCATTTACAGAAACCACTCTGCTTTGCAGTCTGGGTGTTATTGATGCTTTCAAAAAAATGTAAAGGCATCCTGGAAGAGTAGATACTTGCCTTGGTGATACAAAACTTCTGGATTTTGGACCAAATCACATACTTCTGCACAGTATGAGAGCGTACCTTCCACAGCGTATACTTCATAGAATCATTGAACAGTTAGGGTTGGAAAGGACCTGAAGATCATCTAGTTCCATCCCCCCTGCCATGGGCAGGGACACCTCACACTAAATCATCACCCAAGGCTCTGTCCAACCTGGCCTTGAATGTCTGCACAGTACAAAACAGTGGTCCTGGGATGCTAATGTCACAAACAGAAATATACAGCTGAAGGGACAGCCCTTTATTCTTTAATTAACTCATACAATTCTTCAGCCATATTGTACATCAAGCCTGTCCATAAAAAAGGCAATTTTATAGTGTGTAAAAGAGAATAAAAAGATTCACAGAGACTGAAGATTCATTTATGGCAAGGGTATATGCCTTTCTGAGTGCACAACACATTCCAAAAAGATACCTTACTGTGACCCATAAAACTACTTCAGCAACTTATTTACTGTAACTTTGGGTGACATTGCCACAAATTAATGGCTTTGTAATATGCAAAGGTGTATTAGGTCATCATACAGTTCTTGAAGGGATTTTTTTTGGTCAGATGTGTGATGTTGATGCATAGTGAATGGCCATTGCAATTGCTTAATGTCCATTATTATCTACATATTGTTAGGACATAAAATGAGTGGATGAACACCAGAGTAATCTCTGCGATTTAGTGAAAACCTAAATAGGATATTTCTCGCCTAAACTTTTTACCCTGAAAACCTGAAAGACAAAATTTAAATGTGAGGTAATTGTGACCAGTTAAAAAAAAAAATAAATAAAAAATTAAAATTTAAATTAAGATGGGAATAAGAACTTAAACGTTGCAATCTCTAAAGACCACCGGCACTCCAAGTCTAATATCCTCATATTATGCTAGATAATGAAATATTAAGCTAGAGATAATAAGATTTCTTTCCACTGGATAGTCTTCAGCATAGTTAAACCTATGAATGAACAGCTGAAAAGTTTTATATAAGCAAAAGGTTATATGTCAAGGATTCTGAGGGGTAGAAAAGAAAAAAAAATCACAGCCCATTTGCTACCAAGTAGATAGACCTCACATCATTCATTCTCTTTTGAAACTGCACCACAATAAAATGCCTTTAAAGAAAAACAGCCTCACCACCTTGCACTGATGGGGACTGGGGAGAATGCAGTGGACACTTTCTGCCTAGCTTCCTTAAGGAAACAAAGGCTAGGTAATCATGCTCTATGTATGCATACATCTACACCTTCATTCTTTCCAGCAAATTCAATTCCACTGAATTTGACAAGAAGGCAGAGATCTTAAAGACAATAAATCCCTAAAAACTTTCAGAGACTGGGAAAGCTAATAGAGATATATTAGCAGCCTGTGACTGAAGGAACAGATGGGGATGAGTCACCTGCATCAGCCTTCAAGAAGTCAACACTGGCATAAAAAGTCATAGGAAACCAAGCTAAGCTTCATCCCATCGCTGATGGAGCTGTTGTCTCTATAACATGACAGTGAGGTGCAACACCACCTGCAAAATAACTACTTTCCTGACCGCAGTCATTCACCTGAGGGGTTTTATATTTAGAGCTTCAATGAGGGGATGAGTCCCCCGTGCCCACTATGGAGCAGAAAGGAAAAATTAGCTTGACACTGTAAAGAGAAGTGCAGAAAAGCAATAATTCAGGTAGGACTTTACAAAACTCTATGGGACTGAGACAAGCACAGCTCAGTGAAACAGAGCTCCTTTGAACTTCACATGGAGATCCAAGACAATAATTTCCATAAAACCTGTAAAATGCAACATAGAAATTAAATACACAGCTCTTGTGGATCAATTGAATCATCCAGAAAGTGAGTTCCTACTTCTGCGCTTGACAGGAAGAGGCCCTTGCAGAAGACCATAATGAAGGACATAGGCAGAGTACCCATTCCTCTGGGACTCACTCCCACTTTCTTGCAGGGTAGAGACTTGCATCTAACAGGTTTTATATGGTCCACTACAAGTAATAGCTACCGATGGGTCTCTCTCCTGTCAATGTCTTTAATGCCTTTTTTCCCAATCCTTCTTTTTGACAAGCGTTTGCTCAACTTACAGAACTGGTACAGATGTTTTGCCAGTTTTCAAAAATGGCTTTGAAACAACAGACCATCAATGCTATAACACCATGCTCTACAACAGCAACCTGCTGTACAATGAAAAAGTGAACTGTTTTTCACGATATTTTTCAAAGTGCATTTAATTGCTAATGCAATAAGATGAGCAGTATTTTCTCATGGAATACTTTTTGTATGGATGTTCTCTTTTACATGTTTAAGAATGCCTATGCTCCCTTTAACTAACACAGATATTCACAGCACATCTCTGCTTCATTCCAAATTACAAAATCCCATCAATTAATCTCTTTCCTTCATCTGCATTTTTTCATTATCCCTTTTGCAGAAAAATTGTGGAGAGGCAGACTTGGTCATACAACCAACATCAAAGTCAGGGACAATAGAAGTTAGGTAGGTTTTTTATTTTCTAAAAAGAGATGAAGATCATATAAACTGGATGGGGAGGCATCACTGAAGTGCAGTTGGGGAGTTAACGCATGGAACCACAGTAAAATATAAGATCAGACATGGAGCGTGGCAGCACAGAATGCAACACTGTGATTAGAGCATTGGATGCCAACGTAAAGAACATCATGTCACAGACAAATAATATGCTACACATAGATTGCTGTGTGGCTTTACTTATTGTTTGGTTTTTACTTCTATAGTTTTTGTTAGGCAGAAACTCACAGAAGTACCATCCCTTGGCACGTTAGCAAAACTGCTGGAGAAAATGTGCACAGAAAAGAATGTGAATTTACACTTGTAGCTGAACTACATTTCCAGCAAAAGCAAAGTCAGGTTCTCTTGGGAGCATGTTTGGTCTTTGCAAAACAGTGAATATGTTAGGATTTTTCTTCTCTTTCTAAAATAAACCACAGTAATGCACAGAGAAGGTGGCAGATGGCTGCTTCCTAATCTGCACATGAAATATCGTCCAATTACAGAATTTGTTGCTTAATGTCTCAAAGTCCATATTAATTATATACACTAACAGAGGGCCGGTACTGAAAATGACTGGATCTTGTTGTGAGGCTGAACAGTCTTCAGTGTGGAGTTTAATTGTTGTTCCTCATAAAGCCAGTGAAAAGTTCAGACAAAGAAATTTTGCCAGATGGCAGTAGATAACACAATATGTTCTGCTGCTTTTTCTACTGCAAACTGCCAGGGGAAAAGCAGGCCTCAAAATCTCCTATAGGTTTGAGGATTTTGGAATTACTTTTTTTTAAGCATGGGATAGAATTCATGCTTGCCTTTGAGGTGACAACAAGGCCTCCTAAGTACCTTGCGAGACTTCAAAATAAGCTATGGGCAGCATTTGAATGCCTTACAGGCACTGTCGTGATCTTCTGCCAGGGTTAAATACTCAGTAGCTTACTATCAGTCAGTGAACTGCAAGAAAATATATTTTTAATACACACATTAAGGAATCAGATTAATTACACACCCACACTCTTGTAAAGCTGCAAACATGCAATGGAGAAACCAACTATTTTCCGATGCTGAAAGGAAGAAAAATACCATGGCAACATTTCTGTGCTATTTAATCACATTTGCTGAAATTTTATTAGGTGCTTTTGAAGTAAAATGGCAGGAAATAATCTATAAAAACATTATGTGCTTTTAAATGCAAAGGCCTTGAATTTGAGTAGAAAAAGGAAACCAAATCTCTAATTTAGTGGAACCGGTATGATTAAAAATAATTACATTTGTAAAGTGAACATTTGGAGGAAAAAAAAAAAGATTAATGTGCTAAGTAATAACATCCATCTAATTTGAATAATAAGCATTTTCATTTAAAGCCATGTTTCCATTCAAAATATGAGGAGATTAAGAAGAAATAACTCAGAGTCATTAGCATCATCTACCCGTATTTACACCAGCATCCCAATTCTGAGTGTGAAATGGCTTTATGGCTCTGTTTGTCACTCAGTCCCTACAAAACACCAAGAACGACAAGTTCTAATTATTTTTTTTATTTTATAAACTCACATATATGCCATGAAACATTTATTGTGGCAAATCAAAAGAAATACTAGACTTTTAAATACTGATTGCTCGCCATGTCAGCAGAAGCACAGAAGTTAGCAATCTATATGGAGATAAATTAATATTCATTAAAGCTCTATTAACTTTCCCTGATAACAACCTTGGAAAATATTATTTTGCCTTTTAGTGTGTGGTTATAACTTTAGATCGTCAGTTTATTTTTTGCTCTATCCCAGACTGCCCCTTCTTTCTTTCTACAAACATCATTGTACAATAACCATTGCTGGATCATTATTTTCATTACAGAGTGCATGATACTGGATCACGAATCAATCACTATGGTTCCTGGAGTTAGCCTCTTAACAGGTTTCAAAGTGAGAAGTTATTGCAGGTAAAGAAACAGAGATGATGTTGCTTATAATATGCTTCAAATAACCTGCAGCATGAGACCTGCTGTCTCAGAGTTCACCCTGCTCCCATTTCACTGCATGAGCAATCTCTGCCTCTCCACAACTCCAACCCTTAAGTACTACAAGGAGATCGGTATGGCCTGGCCAGTGGCTGGACTAGCAAACAGAGCCCTGCTGAAGGAGAGAAGACACTGTCCAGTGCCACCTCAGAAAAATCTCTTGCTACAATCTGGGGAATGCCTACGTGCCCCTGCTGGGTGATTAATGCCATTTCCATCTCATGTCCTGTACCCAAGTCCCACAGTCTCAGTGCTCTGCATTTCACACCAAAGACAAGTTCTGATTCTGCCTCAAAGGTGGATAATAAACTTGCTTCTAGAGAAGGCATTTCATGGTCATTGGTCCTCTTTCAAATCAGCAGCTTTTCCATGAGCTTTGCAAGTGATCTGAAAACGCTGTATACTGCCAAGGCATCGGCACTGAGATGGCATTTGAAGGTCCAGAGTGCATAGAAGGCCCTGAGGGCCCCATAGGTGGCTAGGCTAGACATCACCCAGCATAGATGCTACAGAGGGTCTCACAGCCTCCTTGTTTTACTCCTGAATCCCGAGATGCTCTGAACATGGCATACGAGTGTCAGAAATACAGCATGGTACTTCACCCAGGAAAGCAGCCATTCAGCTCACTGAAGTTTGCCCTGATGAAGTCTTAGTGCTCAATTAGATCTCATGAGATGCTTTAGGTGGATAATTAACAACATCCACTACAAACTCCAAATTTATCCCTATCTGATGGGGAGGAAGGAGAATAATACAGAGTATGGGCACAGGTCAATTCTAGCTCTAACTTTTATATTCCTCCTTATTCCCTATAATTTGACTATTCCTACAACTGTCTCCCTGATCTAGCTCATTGCATTTCAGGTCAAATTCAAGAGAAGTTCCACAAAAAATAGTGAACCTCATTTATATTACATCTTTATTGCAGTGGGTGGTTAGAATGACTTCATTCCCATGCACTCCCTAAAGGTTTTTCAAGGAAAATATTTTCCATTTGCTGGCTAAATGAATGGAGAGGAAAAGAAACCAGTTCTCATTCAATCCAAATTACTGTAAGGCACCATAAATGAGAATTCTGTTCTCAGTTCTCATTTTTCAAGGAGACTTCAACAGGAATTTAAAAGGTAATTCCCACAAACTTTCTCTAAGCATCTCACATTCTGTTTTCTGAATGTTTAATAACACTTTCAAGCTTGCAGACTTATTAAACAAGACAAGGACATTGAATTTCTCCTGCATCTCTAGCCTTGTCTATGCCGGGAAAGTTTAAGTGGTTTTTATGTTGGCTGACTGAGCTGGTTATAACCGTCTGTGCTTCCAGCACTGAAAGACTGAATGTGTACAAGAGAATTGCAAAAATATAATCTTTATGTGCTAGATGCCCAAGGTCAAGGGTGCAAATCCCTTACTCTGAGTGGTTCATCAGTGGAAAATTAATGTTAAGAGGAGCTTTAGTCACATTATTGTGCTTGGTACTGGGGCACAGGGTTAAGATGCTGTGGAGGGCAAAGCAGATGATCTAATGTGTCCTCTGGCCTTAAAATTTATGAAAATGAATAAAGCCTGAACTTAAACTCTCATTTTGGTATAAAAGTGCCAGTTTGAATCAAGTTGTGTGGAAATATTGCTAAGCTTCTCTGAAATAATAAGGCTCCAATTTCAGCTCTGCAATGTTTTAACCATAGCTTACAAACATAAGCGATTTCTCACACAGGCAAACCAGTTAAATCATTCCTCTAAGGAGCAGCCCTTTGCTGTTCAGGCTCTGCTCAGCAGGGATTTGCCCCAGCTGTATCAGACCATGTTTAACCAGCTGAGCATTTTGGCAGATGAGGTGGGGCACTCCTCACCACAGTCCTGTGAGTTGTCACAGCCTGCTGTCCCCCTGGGGTTTTGTCACCATCCTCCTCCTTCCCATGGGATGAGGACAACTGGCAAGCCTTGCTGCAAGGACATTATTTCTGGCAGAAATGGGAGAAGCAGCACCTCCAGCCACTGTGAGCCTGTGAGACCCCGCAGGATATTGAGGGCAGACTCACTTCTGATGGCCACTTCTGTGCCATCCCCTTGCAGGCAAGCCCTGCTCCTCTATCTAGAAGGCACTGCTTCTAACTCAGGCTGTTTCTGTGACCCTTTTTGTAGTGCAACCCTGCAATGAGCTCTCCTGCCTCATTCTGAGGGGCAAAAATCTGCCGTGGTTGTGAGAGAGGAATTTCTTCCACCAGCTCTCCTGCTGCAGAGACTACATCCTTCACATGCATCACTATAGATAAACAGGGGTGCTTATTGCTGAATAACCCACTCAAGGTTTTTCTCCTTTTATTCCCACTACCCTTTCACAAGAAGAGAGGGAAAATCCCAACATCCACAGATCTTAGCTTCTGCTGCTGTTTTGCAAGTGTATTTCCCTTTAAGAAAAAAATAAAGTCAGTCAGGATAGGAAACTAGGCTGTCATTTCTAAGGTAAGGCAATGAAGAATCTGTCATGGTCATTGTTGAACTAATAAGGGATAACGTCAACGACCTCATTCTGTCAAAAAACGTGTACAACAATGACCTCTTCCTTCATCAGGAGCTATGGGATACAACAGCACAGCCATAATTTCTATGTAGATAAGAAAGCATTCCCCTGATACTCCCCTGAACAGTGATGCATGCCCGTAGCTTTTTCTAATGTCTCCCATTTCTCATGTCTGACGTATTTTGATTCTGATATCAATATTTTCTTTGAATATCCTTGTAATAATTTACAGACACACCTCACTAATAAGATTTAATTGTTGATGTTGGAATATGGTGTTAAATTGGGAAGTGCTGGCAGTCCCATTTACGTAGGAAAGGACAGATGGCTAGTGTGGCCTCACTGTAGTTTGGCTGGGAAACGTGCACAGGGTAATTGAACCACCCCATTGTACAAACTTCTCAGATAATTAGTAGTGGCTTAAAGCTTTATTATTGTAGTTCAGAGTCCATGACATGCATTTCCAAAGCAATTAATAAATTTTAAGCCATTTTAATAAATTTGAAAGGACCATTGTAATTTTACAGACTACTCCACATAAAGCCAGGCCAAAGATCAATACCAAATAATCTCTGCATTGACCCTGTAATTCCTGACTGAGCACTAGCAGTTGCTTTAGAGAGATGTCACAGAAAGAGATGGATCATTCACCCCAACTTGGGGTTAGTTGTTCCTTCGCTGTTAAACATTTCCACTTTATTTATAAACTGATTTTGGCCAGCTTCATTTTCCAGCCAATTATTTTCATGATGCCCTTTCTAAAGATTCCTAGTATCAAAAATCCTTGCTGCACTTCCCCCTAACACTGAAGTCTCTTCTGCAGTTCCTGTTTGTGAGAAGCTGTGGCAAAGACATCATGTCAAATCAACGAACCCCAAATTGCCTTTTTAAAGCTTCTTTAAAAATCTTTAGTGGACAGGGAAAGAACTGGAAGGCTGAGAAGCCAGAGGCATGTGCAAAGAATCCCTTCACAGTTTTTAAATTGAATTCCTTAATGCCATTCTCATTAAAAAGTTTTTTCTGCCAAATGCTGTTTGCTTATGCCTTCGAACTGTCTGCATTAATGATTAATGACTCTTCTGCAAGGTATTTACATGTTGCCTTGTCACTGCCACAGACAGCAATCTTGTAAAGTGTGGGAAAAAGAAAGAAAGAAAACTTGGGGAATGAATTCACAAATTGGGCCTCTGCTCGCTGCAAACAACCATGTGATACTTCAGGACAAATGCTTTAAGCACATGGTTCAGGAAAGCATCCCTGTGGGCCTGTTATAATGATTTTGCAGAGGTAGGTTTTTGCAGAAGTTGCCAACTCATATTCTGCTCTCTTGAAATGCTCAGTTCCTTCCCTGAGACACCATTTTCTGAGATATTCAACACCATCTAGTCAGCGGGAACGATACTGTGCATTCCTGGATGCATAACCCTGTGTCGACTGTGCTAAATCAGTAATTCAAATCAAAATGGCATCACATAATCTCACTTGCCCCATACAACTCTTTTGTTCCCATTGCTATTTTTCACTCTACTAATTCCATTTTTTTTCCACAGCAAAGCTAGACAGTTTCTTCTAGACCACAAGAACAGATAATGTAGGCTAATCAGTCCACAAAGCTTCATAGAGGACCCATTAGGTATGTGACCATTTTGTTGTTGATTCGCTGTTTCTAATGCTTTTAGGTGACTATCAATAAACACACTTGCAATTGGTTTAATAGCAGAGAGATGCAAGATGAATGAGATGAATGCCAGCATTCTGCAGAAATCTACAGACATGCTGACATCATGTATAACCATGTTCAAGCTTACTGTCAAGGACAGACCTGCTCTTCTTCCCAATGCTAACAGCTTTTTCAGCCTCAAATCCAAAGTTCTCTGACTTGTGAGAGCCAAAGTCACACTGAGCTGGATGTGACCAAGCAAGGAACAGCTCAGTTCACTGTACTTTGAACTACAACCCTGTTCAAACAAATAATGTGAGCAGCAGCGTAGATCATGGGACTTCACAAGCTCAGGCCCATTTCCACATCTGCAGTCCTTCAGACACCAAGAGATGTATCTCCTTCGTGCTCCTGCCTTCCTCTACCTCCCTTCTCCCTCTAGTACCTGCCATCCCAACTTCTAACATCACAAATGAATTTCCTTCTGTTTCTATTTCTAGGAAGACTTATAAAACCACAAATGCTCACCTAGCACATCTACTGATCAGTTCGGGCCTTGACTGTCCCAAAAAATCCTGCCCACAGAGAGTAAACTACCAGTCACTTGTGAAATGAAAGATGTAGGTTCAATCTTTCCAGCTTGCACTCTGACTGTAGTTTATATTTAATGTCTACTGAATTAGCTATACAAAACTGAACACTGCTTGGAAGACCACATACAAACTGGGGAAAAAAAAGCCAGTAGGGATGCCGAAATCAATTTCTTTCACATCAATTATAAAGCTCTATGCCAATGTGCAGTAGCAACAACAGGTTGCCAATTACTCACATTTAAACAGTGAGCAGGAACTGAGGATATATATTTTACAAGGCTAGATGTAAAAAACACCCAACGAGGACCAGTGAATATGGTGAATACACAGGCTGTATGTGTTGCTGGCACAATTTGAGTAGTACATTAGATAGGCAATATGTGTACTTATGGCAGTCACAGTGTCCCTGCTGACCTGAAAATCTGTGAATTAATCAAATACCTGGACAGTGCTTTTTTTGATTGTTGTGCCATGGATGCAACTGAACTGTAGCTTCTGAAAATTTGGCTTGGCCAAGCAGAGACAGGAAGCATCAGGTTTGTAGAAATGCACATACAGACCAACCTGCCTGCGCACATGCTGACCCCACACAACAGATTCCACAGTTTGGGCAAAATGAGATCGATCTAGAGCTAGCAGCAGCAAGAGCTACATCCTACAGACAGATTTCCAAACTTCAGGGCTGTATCGCACTAGCTGAACAACAAACTTTTCAAGATGAGATAAACTATTCCTGCAGGGTGCTGCATGGTAGTATAAGCATACTCAAAGATTCAACAGGCTTTGAGATATGCTCTGTTCAGTACTTATGTATTCAGGGTAGACACAGCCCCTCTCCATGGAAAAGCAAGGGATAGATGGAGAGCTGGATGGACATATAGAAAGACACCTGGCTGGAGGGTGAGTGTGCATTTGTCCAGTGTATATTTGTATATGTTATTAATTTCACTGCTACCCTTTAAAATTGAGTACATTTGGAATATCAGCTATGAACCACCACAAGCCATGTGAAGTAAATTCTGAGCAAATGAATTAAAAATGCTGTTAATTTTTCCATGGGTTCGAGCTAGATTTTACTTGCTATACAGATTCCCAAGGAGACTTGTTTGAGAGAACTAATGAAACATTAATGCCTGCAAAAGATTTTTCAGAGTGGTACTTTAGGAACTATTTGGCTTTGATGAAAGGTTTGACTGTCTGATAACCCCAGAGCCTGCAGTTATAGTACAATATTTATAAATGGAAGAGACATTTACAGCCTCATAAAAGCTTCTGTTTATTGTTATCAAATTGCAGTGTTGCACTGAAACATTAATATGTAGCTTAACCTGTTTCTTGTAGCTTTGTTATGAGAACAGATTAGGCAGCTGAGCATGCATAATGTGCAGAAAGCTAGCAAATGCCAAGTGACAGGGATAATGCATGACAATGACAGAGGATAGTTCAAACACTGTTACCAAACTTGTAGCCTGCCCTTGGCTTTTGAGATGTCCAAGTTACACACAGGCAGGTTGCAACTTCAGTGCAATGTTTCGCTTGAACAAGAAATTTCTTTACTCTGACTGAATCCTCTGAGGCTCTAAGACACAGCATGAATCACAAATCTCACTAAAACAGGTCTGATCAGAGTTCTGGGGATTAACTGGGCCAATACATTCCCTGGACATTGTCTTGTTTAGCAGATGTTCATGCATTTCTCCCTTGGCCACAGCAGTGACTTGTTCAGATGCCCTGCTCTTCTTCTGTTTCACCTTCCAGTATGTACAACTATAGGGACTGAATAAACCTACAAGAAACATAATTTTATCTGACTGGGTAGTCTCATATCTGGATCCTGAAATGGGTATGGTTTGGCGTGGCAGCTGGGTAACAAACTGTCCTGAATGTCTTTGAAAATTTCCAATGCTCAGGCAAATTTTGGCTAGGAACCGAGTACCTTGGAAATGCAGCAAATAACACAGCAGGACAATAGGAGGAGGATGGGGCTGTGAAATTTTTTGTTTCCTCTATTCCACTTGGTTAAGGAACACATTTGACATAGAACAGCAGCCTCTTATGCTCTGTACAGCTGCTGGTGAACCAGAAATAGTGTGATATTTTATTTTCCTCTCTGATGGATGTATACCCATCGCAGTCTCCGAACAAATGTATTTCAATTTAAAACTTTATGAGTTCATAAAAAGAATGCAGAACTGACATTGATGCCTTTATTGTCAAATCAGCTCAGCATATAACCTCTCTCTGTCAAGGAAAGTCTTGAACAAATAGACCTTGCAATGTGATGTGAAGGTTAATGGGCACACTCCTTGTCTGGCTAAAACTGGCAGAAAAACACTACGGTGGTTGCTTTTTCTTTTGAGATCCCTAAGGTGTCTCGTAGAAGGCATACTTCTTTGCCCTGCTTGCGGCTCAAGCTCCTGCTATGATCTACATCTACCTTAAAACACTGCTACTATGTTGGTGGCAGGTTGTGCTGGACAGTTTGGTTACATATATTTAGCGCAGCATCTTCTTGGAAATACCAGTACTATCCAGATGGAAAGGGCTGGAAGTACAGATTACTAGAAGAATGCACATCTTAACCTCTAATTCAATTAGCTTAGAATGAAACTATAGATCCCTACAATTTCAAATGTTGAAACCTGAAACCAGTCTTTCTAAATCCCATAACTATTTTGGAAAGCCTCATTTTATTAGTTTGGTTGGTTGGTTTCTCCTACCCATTGAGAATAAAAATCTGCCCTTCCATATTTTAATCACCTTTTTTTGCTACATCCTGTTAGGCAAAACATCAGTAAGATACTATAAAGGCCCTCAAAGTCTTTTCAGCATATACATCTCAGGGCCTTTAATACAGTTAGTGTGCATGCTGTGGAAGCATTCTGGATTCCAAAAAGCAGCAAATTCTACACACCAGAGACGCAACACTCTGTAGAAGTGCTCCTAGTGGGTATATATGCAAACAGCTGAGCAAGGCACCATTACCTCCACTGCTACACACCACTGGGTCCCATCAGTGGTGGTCCTACCATGGATGTGGATAATCGGAATGAGCTCTCTGATTTGTAGGGCAGCAGGAAATCAGGCCAGAAGAAACTTCCAGTTATTGCCTATCCATCTTCCCATCCATCTTACAATCCTCCTTGACTATGAAATGTTTGTCTCATGGTTGTCTTCATATTTAAGAGCTTAGAAACTTTTCTTCCCTTCCTTAGGAATCTACAGACTTAATATGAGCCATTTTTTTAAAAAAGGAAAAGATTCTTTTGACAGTGGTAAATCAGACACATAAATCTTAACTGCTTTTCCAATTCATGCACTGCATCCTTTTAGACTTGCTCCCTGCTGAAACCAGCATGATAGCTGCAAATTCAAAATTAGTTCTTAATTTGAAGACCTTTGAGTTTTGATACTCTAGATTTGCATTTTCAAACTTTGTGACTTTCATACCAAGGCACCAGGGTTATTTGAATTTATTTTTCATTATCAGTAAAAGAGCCTTCAATATATTATGTCATGATTAATCTGAAATGCAAGCCCCTGAAACAAATGGAGAACTCTTCTAAATCCTAAGTTTTAGTACTAAGCATTTTTGTAATAGAAATATTCTACATTTTCCACAACTTACTTGAGAATTTTAGGGAGATAAAGCTCTTAATGTCCTTGTCCATTTAACAACTTCTTTGATCACCTCAAAACACCAAAGGCAAGGTTAGGGTTAGTTTGTTTCCTAGTGGTCAAAACGTTATAAAGCAAAGGGTTTACGAATGTCACACTGTCACCCCATTTCAATGCTGATATGACGCTTTGCTCAAAACAGTTTGCAGTGAAGACCAAACACATCAAATTTTACTTCCAGTTGTAAGTACAGTTTCCATGTAGTGTAGACCACAATCGAAATGCATGCATGGACTGCCCAGAGATGCTTTCTTCCAGTTCCGACTATTGATTTGATACTAACTCACTTGTGTATACCAGACCGCTGTCATGGGCACAGAAATATTTGCCATTTGCATTGACTATAATTGCATTCTGCAGTTTCCCTCCCTTGACAGCTCTGGGGATGCCTTCCCTGCTGGAAAATGCTTGTCTCCCCAGCACAGATACCCCATCTTTGCAGAACATAGAAAACATCCCTGCTCTGGCATTCCTGGCTGAGGAAACTACAGTCTTTGGTGCTTGCCTTCTCCTTGGAATGGGCCCTACAGGCAGTGCTAAGATCACTGGCTCAGCCTGCGTGACAGCAGTAGGGACACAAAGATGTCACACCTGGCAGGTAGCTCCGTTGCTGTGCTCATTTCAACAGCAATTGCTACCACCAGCCTTGTACCACATAAGCTGGCCCCAGCGAGCCATACACCACAGCACAGAAGAAAGCTCTGCTAGCAGCAGGGTGAGCTGAGACCATGCATGGGCCTTGGAGACAAAGAATACAGATGAAATAAGCTCCATCACACAAATTCTTCCAGCAGAAGTAGGCAAACAATTACTGCAATTTACAGCTGCCAGCCTCAAACATAATGTACAATCACAGCCAGACAACCACCTTAAGTGAGAACATGGTCTACTTACCTCATCCATAGTAAAAAGGACTTTATTTTTAGGGATCACTGCTAATGGCAGACAGTTTCTTGGGGGCCATCAGGATTTAGGCAGATGTGGGAGCAGATGGCAGGACAATAATGTTTTTTTGGATGATTGACTAATACCTTTTACCAAATGCCAGTGATAATAAAGATATTTTGCCCATCTTAGAACAAGCAACAAAGAATTTTCATTCCAAGAGGTGACAGGAGTTGAATTTTACTTTTCTTTGAGTGTTTGTGAGACCAAGAAGTACCCATGAACTGTAATCAATAACACTTTTGCCTTCTTTCCCTCCATTTAAGAAATTGCAGTTCTTTATATATGAATACAAATATTTAATCAGTTTTGTCATGTCGACTCTGTTGAAAGCAGGATGACATATATACCAAAGCAAGGGAGTAAAATCTGTCCAGCAGAAGGGAAAATTTATGGCTGCAATTTTGCAGAGGGATCCCTATGATGCAGTAAACTGCAAGAATGAAGCATGAAGAGTTTATTAAAGCCATAAGAATCCTGAGATGAGATTACAGCCTTTATACTCTGCCATGCTTCAGATTTGATAACGCATGTCTCCCACCCACCCCCTCCCCCTGCCAGCTCTGCTGGAAAGGTGAAGAGAGGAAAAAATCCACAGTAGATTGATTTTGATTTCACATATAGCATTCTCATTAATTTTCAAGGCATCAGCTCACGCAGATCAAAGTGGCAGAAGACGCTGACATCAGCTTTCATATCTGAGAGGCTATCACTCCCTGATGATAAAATTGCAGGATTATCAAGGAGTGTATCTGCAAGTCTATAGCTACTGTAAAAAGCATTGTGACATATAAATGCACAATGTGACACCATTACTGTATCATCTTTACTGGAACACTTAGCAAAACATTTTCAGCGTCACCAAACGACAGTCATGCTGTTGATTCTATTTTTCAGGTTTTTAACCTTGGAAATTATCATTATGGGGTAGCACTTTTTGTTTTCTTTGTCCTGGCTGTCCCCAGCTCTGACATGACCCTCTGCAATGGAAAATGTGCCATGAAAGATCTGGACCAGCATGGCCAAGGAATCCTTCACCTTTTTCAGACATGCTAATGGAATGTCATTGTGACAGCAAATGATCCCTTAATACCACCATTAGAAATGCTCATTTTATCATTCCAGTTTTTTGGGTTTGTGTTTTTTCTTTCATTTTTTCACACTTGGTTTGCTACTATGCAGAACCTCAGGAGTAAGAAACATGGCATTCTGTGAACTTAACACAAGCTCTTGTTCGCTTGTTTTGTTAGCAGGGGAGACAAGAAAAACACTGTAACTCCCTTCAGTTTTCCTCTCTAATGCAGAGGACTGATACAGTCTTAGTAGTTCTTAGGGCATTAAATAAATGGAAAAACAACTTCCCAATAACGTAGAGCATAACATCCCTGGTACCTGTTTTTTGACAGCAGAGATAAGGGTTGCAAGTTCCCTGTTATACAGGGATAACAGTTACATTCACAGTCATTCTTCTTCCCTCTTCTATGTCCTACCATCCAATAATGCACTCTTAGGGATTAGTTCACAACAGGAATACAGGGGAAGGACTATCCAAAGCAGCCCAGGTATTTAGCTAGACATTATACAGGAGGGCAGATCATCCTTTCTTGATAATTGTGGTACTGTCAAAATGTGCCTCACCCAAAGTCAAAATGTGTTTATGGATTACAAAGACTGCAAAAATAAAGGTAGAAAGCACACTTGTAGCACACCTTATGTAGGTTTGCTTCTTAGCACTGGGGTGGGGAGTGAAGGGGAAGGGAAGGCTATGCTCTTGTCTACCATAAACCCAAATCAATACAGAAATCTTCAGTTAGAAATACTGCACGAAGACTAAATTTCAAAATGCAATACTGATATCAAGCTGTTCTGAAGCTGTTAATATATAGCCCTCACCCTCAAAGTCATGTGTGAGCAGTACCAATTAATTCTATTTTTATAGCTCTAGCCTTAGTCATGCCAGTCCTTACAGCCTACCAACTCTGACTTAGCGCACATCTGCCTAATACAGTTGCCTCTGCGCAGCTACATCATGTAAAGCACTGCAAGTCCATCTGTTGCAGTGTTTTTCAGATTAAAAACACTATCACTGGTCAGGATGTAGATCACCTGCCTCATAATGAGAAACTAAAGACATGTGATTAGGCTTATCCAAGACAAAAAGTGCGATTCACAAAGGCAAGAGTTTTGCCATAGAAGAAACTGATATTAAAAGTCATGTCCTCAGGGACAGGGCAAATATCACCTGCAAATGAAGGTCACATGCCACTCCAAACAATACAGAGTAGGATAAATTACAGACCAGAATCAATAAAATCACAATCACTGTCACAATAGTTCATTCTGATATTAAAATAACCTTTTAGTTTGTGGGTGTTATCAAGGTCACTGTAGAGAAGCTACTTGTGTTACTGACAGTAGTGTGTAAAGACTTCAAGCTGACTGCAGGCTGCAGAACAGACTCAAAGAATGCATACATCCAGATGCCCTGGATGTTAGTCCAGACTGAGCTCCATAGATATTGGCTATGCTGCCTAAATTTGCTTTTACCTAGCCCATTCACTGTATCTGTCCCAGGTATCACAAGAACGCATTTACGTCAATGATAAGAATATGCCCTTTTTCAAGGGAAGGAACTAACCTCAGCAATAAGAGACAAAGAGAAAGCCCAGCTGGCTGATTAATGAGAATGGCAGTTTTGTTTCTGATTAGAAATAACATGCCCCCTAGAGAGAAAAAGAGCAACAACAACAACAAAACCACCACCACCAACAAAACAACAACAACAGCAACAAAAAAAACCCAAACAGCAGTAAGTGCTATGCTAGCATAACCTAAATAGAAATTGCACAAAATGTCTTTTCTGGAAAGTCACTGACAATTTGCTTTATATAGTGTAAGGTCATGGTTACCAGTACAATGAATTATGTTCTATTTTTTTTTAAGTAAAGAAGGAGCCTGTGATACAAGACCAATATGATGACTACTTGAACAAATTCTACACAGAACTCAGGTTGAAGACATAATGAAGAAATACCACCCAGCAGAAGTAATAAGATATCCTGTCAGTACTTGTAACAGTCCAAAAGCAATTTATCAACTAGAATTGAAAAGAAAATACTTTTGTTCAGTGGGATCTTCTGACATTTTGAAATGCATTTGTATTGTAAAATAGCACAAGAGTTGAGATTTCTTGTGAAACTTAAAAACTGTGGAATACCAAAAGACTGTCTTGTAATGTTGAATGCATTATTATTCATTTTTTTTAAGAAGAGAATGTTTTAAATCAATATTGGAGCAGTATACAAGAAAATAAAGAGCATTTTAGCATAAAATGAATGTTACAGTACAAAAGTCTCAATGGAATTAAATGAAATAGCATGAAAATTAAATGTTTTAACTCATTGAGACAAGCAGCTGAACGCTACTTAAGCGACTTGGGCATGCTATTTGCTTCCATCCTTTCCCATTGAAAATTGCATCAGAATGTAAATGTTCCCATGAAATTTCTGCTTTGATGAAACTGAAATATTCCAGTGGAAAAACTTAATTTTGCCACATTTTTCTTTGCTCTTATTTTTACACAGAGAATGTGGAGTCCACTGGAAAAAAAAGGCTCCACTACCTTGTTCATGGGTAGGCAAACTGCTTATGATAGTGAGAGCCCACTTTTTTTGCAACTCCTATCTCAGCAGTGAGAGCTAGTAGCTGGTGAGGTCTTTTGAAAATGATGCCCCTTTTAGCTCAAAGGATGAACATTTGCTAAGAAATCTTCAGATCATGCTTGTCAAATTTCTCTGTTTAGTTGAATTTTGAGAGCTACAACGTTTGATGGGACCAGGTGCAACATCTGTGTCGATCATCTGTTGATCAGAGTTTAGTGGTAACATTCGTAGTAAATATCACTAGAAGCCCATATCAGATTGTGACCTTCCCAAACTCAAAATACATATTATTAAGCATAACACAGCCAACCATAATGCTCTTTTACAATCTTCAACTCCTTTTCCAACTTGTCAACTCAAGTGAGGCTTTTTGCAGCTACCCAGTGACACTCCGCTAATAAATCCAAGTATCTTACTGATGTTCTTTTATGTACTTTTTGTCTGCAGAGCTTCTAGCCACTTTGACACACAAGCCAGCACGTCCTCCCATTTGGCAAAAAGATTCCATTGTCAGCTAGGGCAAGTGAGGTTCTACTAAGATGAATAAGAAGAAAAGCTGCCACTGAAGGACACCACTTGGAATTTTAAAATCTAGATCATCACAAGTCTCTTCTACCCATTGAAAGGTTATTATTTAGCCTGCAAAATGGTGTGCAATTAAAAGGTCAAGCTTTTAAAGGAGCGCACATTTTAATGCTATCAGTAGTGAACCTGTTGAGTTAATGCCCATATTAGGTCGCCAAGTCAAGTATTCTGGCCTATTAATATTTATAGCCAAGCACCTACATGGTGCACTACCTGAGTGTACTCTACATGCAGAAGGAAATGGCAAATAGCATGACTTTTCATTTACAGAAGAAATAAAACAACATGCAGAGAGGACTCAACCTCATGATGCTAGGAACTTGACTCAGCAATCCTGGCAGCTGCCCTTTCTGAGGCGCAAGCTCTTAGCCTACATGCAGCCCTGACCTGAATAGCAAAAAAGAGCTCTCACATCTCCAGGCATGTTTTATGGAGATGATGTAGGTGAGAGAGCTTATGGCATTACCATGGACTGGTTCCAGGAGAGCAAAGGACATTAAACACAGCAGACAAACATAATTACCAATATTAATCATTATTTTCAAGGGTTTTATTTTACACTGAATTTTCACCCACAAGTTGTGTCTTTTTAAAGATACTAAAAATATAACAGTAATTACACAATATTGTAAAGAGTTTGCTGCTATGTTAAGAGTAGAAAAGGTTCAGTCTGACCATCATGATCGTGACCCCAAACCAAAGACTTCAAATTCCATGTTGCAACATTCGTGCTTTACGGGTTACTCATTCCTGTCCTCCTCTCATGTTAGGCTTAATTTTATAAGATCTTTAATGTTTAAAACTGGATTAATGACTAAGAAACCCTCCTATTTTTTATCCTATGTGAAATTTTTCTATTTTTGGTTAGCTTAACTATCGTTGACAGGATTTGTAATACATATATGTTGAGATAATTCAGTTCCATTGTGTTAGGTGCTCTGTCTTAGTACTGTTCCTTATAATTACCTCTAAAATCATAAATCTCTTCTAAACCTGACTTTTGTTTTCATCTTGTTGCCTGTTTGAAAGCCATTCACACTGAAATGATCTCATCAGCCTTTGCAAATTGGGAAAGAAAACACTCTCAAATGTATATTTAATCATCTTCTGATCAAACCATGTATTTCTAAAAAGGTTCCATACTTTTATCTTTTTTGCTTTGCAGAAGTTTTGTGAACACCTATGCTCTGCTACAACACTAGAACTGCAGCCAACTTATACCACACTTCTTACAATATGGACCTAAAATAGTTTCATGAGGATCCAGTGCAAATATACTACATTACAGTTGAAAATCACGAACAAGATTGTATAGTGGCCTCAGTCACACACAGAGTATTACTCAATCCCTTCAAAAAGTGAGTGAAGGTACAATGCAGTGTCACTCTGTCCCAACAGATCTCTCCTTTAGCCCTTTAAGAAGGGCTGCTGAATTAAGATTCAGCAGCCACTTGGCTCTCTAGCCTTTGCCTGCAGCAGCTCCCTTAACCTCATTGGGCTGATAGCACAGGACAGGGAAATCGAAATGCATCTTGATTCCCATCTGCTGCAGAGACCCACCTTCCCTCCAAGCTGTCATGTCTTGTGCTGCACCTTGAACTAGTGCTCCATGAAGGATAGAAAGACATGTATTATTTCTCTGACCAGCCCACACATAAAATAATACAAATGATGTCATATAGCCACACATACCAAAAGTCAGATAAAATTAGAAATAAAATTTTTTTAAGTCCCCATTTTTCTTGGCCCCAAACTGCATATAAGTCTGTTTTGAAGACTGTTGGAATGTGAGCTGGAGCCAAACAGTCTACCTGAGATGCAGCTGACTTGACTCCTTAAGGGGCACACGTACGGACATTTAAATGAGCCTGTCCATACCCCAGCCTGTATTTGTGGTTAAGTGTTACATTATGATATAAAACCAAAGAATAAAAACATTGGCTGCCTTTGATAATTTGGTCTTTTTTCTATATGAATGCATTCATTCATGGCATCTGATGTCCCCACAGATCCTAGAAGAAACTGCCAGGAAATTCCGTTTTCAGAGCTTATATAGTGGGACTGACAACAATGAACTCATCTTTCACCAGAGAAGTGCTATCATATGGCCTCTGATGAGGATTACCTTGGGACATACACATAAGTAGTGGAAAAAGAAAAGGATTATCCTCATGCTGACCTGATACCAGCCATTGTAGCAAACAGACCATCAAGTGACAATGCAGAGCTGCTCCACCTACCCTTCTTATTTATGCTTGCATTTATAGCCTCAGTGGTATCACAGCTCCAATGTAGGATAAAGCAGTATGTGGAATTTCTTGCAGGGAGCAAGCCAGGAGATGACGTTGCTCCTCCAAAGCCAGCTATCAGTGCACATAAGAGCTCCTTGTACAAAGGCTCAGAATTTCCTTACCCAGGCAAGCCTGATGTATGTTACACGTAAATTTGCAAGCATAAACTTCAGGCCTACTGTGTTCCGCACAGCAAATGCATGTGTGTTCACTCATTCACTCCACTAATATACAACCCTTGAGCATACTGCCACAATCTTCCTTTTTCCAAGTATTGCCCCTCCAATAAGAAAATGTCACTCAGAAATGATATAGCTTTGTGGTAACTTCTGCTTCTTTTACACTGAGGAAAATCCTAAGCTGAAATTCTTTGAAGCAATATAAACCAAGGGATATGCCCACACAACATACTGACCCCCTGCCCCAGACCTCACACAGATATGGTAACGTAGACGGCAATCTCTACTGAATGATGGAAACAGCAAAATGCAGCTTAGGCTCAGTTAAACAAGTTATCTTACTGTCCCTGATCACACACCAACAGAGAAAGTAGCTGGTTACTGTGTTTTTCTCCATGTAGTCGGCAACACTACAGTGGGATTATTTGACTGAAAGGTGAGCTGAATGCATGCCGGTGAGAACTGCCTCCCATTATATATTATTTAGCAGAGAATATAATTAACATCACAACCTAATTAAGGGATGACATGGGCTTCTTCGCCATTTGAAGCATTTAAATGAGGATCCAGCATCTCCTTTTAGGAGAGGCAGTATCTCTGCCAAAAGTACAGGCTCCATGTAGGATTTAGGAGCTCTGACCTATGAAGGTCAGAAAACAATCATCTATTTGGGTTTGAAATCTTGAATCTAGGAATAAATAATAGACCCACATCATCATGCACATTCTCTATTCATCTCCATTATTTTCCTCATTCATTTTCACCTAGTGACCATTCCTCCTTCCCTGGTACACCAAAAGGATCAGAGAGAAAGGAGAGTCGGCCTTGCTGCTCCTACAACACAGTCTCAGACATATCAACACTTTCCCCATCCATTGGAAACCACTTGCAAATCTCCAAACGGTAGCTAATATCATATCAAAAGAGGCAGAAAGGCAATCCTAGCTATGTAAGATTTATAGATTGTCAGGAAAATAAAATCTGGGAGAATGGAGCCATTTCTATCCAGAAAAAGAAGATGAAATGGCTGTCCCCTCCATTTGTACAAGAGTACTTAACAGAGCCAAAATCTGAACTAATGTTGTATTTTCAGGATACTATACATGTGTGGTTAACAAACCTGCAGTATTTCCTACGCAGGAATGAAGAGGCTGCTGTGTAGAGGTACCAGATAAAGGTATGGTTTTTCAAAAGACTTTACATTGGAGCAATAAAAATAAAGAAATTCAGATATCATTTTTGTGTCCTAAACAGGAAAGGAAAGAAAGCAAAAAGAGCAAAAAGACAATGACTTTATTCCTGGAAGTAATGCTGATCCATCTGCTGCAAATCAAAGGCAAAGAAGTTGACACATACTTCAAAGAATAATTGATGAACAGATTAATCCATTAATTCTAACATGCTGTTTTCTATCTTCCTGCATTCAGTTTTCTTTCTCACTAGCTCTCATTTTGCAAAATTTTTTTTATTCAATTCAAGAATTATTTCATTTGTTGCTACGACATGAGATGCCACATGACAGACAGACTGCAGGACACACTGAAATATTTCTGGAGTCAGTACATTCTTTGAATAGCCAAAGTCCACAGGAGGTCAGTATGAGTAAACTCTGCAGAAACCTAATATACATGATTATCAACATTTCAAACTTGCAAGAAGACACCTCACTGACAACATCTGATTTGCAAAAGTGTTTGGGGCACACAAGTTGATCTCCATAGGGATTCCTGGAAAATGGGGCTTTTAAAAAAGCCTGTCCTTGGGGCACTGTGCTTGACAGTATGCCTTCAGTTATGTGGCAAGTTTCTCCCATCTCCTGGCTTCTGCCAGGAGATGAACACTTTCAAGAATCAGGCCACATAAATCCCCAAATATTGAAGTTTTAAAATATTTTGTAGGCACAATATAGAAGGAAAAAAGTAATATTTAAGGGTAGAAGCCAGAATAAATCATGCTATTTCAAACTATTCTGTAAGTTCTATTTCCAATCTAATCAAAGGCTAAAGTCACCTCTTTCTCTTTGGGCTGTTGGATAACTTTTTAGCTACCAAGAACTGATTTGGGTTACAAAACTAGGGTTTAAATAGACAGCACATAAGATCTAATGTTCATTAGAGACATCACAGTTGTTACTTCTCTACCAGTAGTACTGTGGCTGCAAATGGAAATCTATACCTTGATTTCATTAATATCACACTATTGACCATCTTTCTCTGCTCATGGTAATTGATAGTACCATTTTGCTGCTTTATTACTCTTCAAGATCAGATGACAAACTGCAAATAGTGACTGTGCATCTGAATTACAGTTTGTATCACCCAGAATCACTCCCTCCCAAAAGTTTTCCCATGTTTGATGCTCTTAGCTGGCCATTGTGACATCCACTGATCAGTTACACACTCAGGAGTGAAATTTGTCCTTCATTAACTGGCTGGAAATTTTGCTGCTTTCAGCAGAAATTGCAGCTGGTAAAACTGAAGAACACATGAAACCAAAGCCAAGCCTTTACCCAGGCTGTATACAGGCATAAAATCACATATGTAACTTAAATCAGTGAAAAAAGCATTAAAGGACAGCCTTCAGCATTTGTTAGATGAGAAATGTTAACAAAAACTCTGGGGATGAAGCATCTTCACTCTGGAGTGATGTATGCAAAATCTTATACTGGAATTTGAATATAAAATTATGCAGTGCCCCGAGGTGCTGAGAACGTGCAGCAGTAGCAACACACATTTCAGAAAGATGTATTTTGAGTAGTGATGATGGTGTTAGGTTTTGGTTTTGTTTGGGTTCTTTTGTTAGTTTTGCTTTTTTTAAACAAAACATGAATCAGTGTTTCTGGAGCGCAGTGTTATTTGAACAAACACCTCAAACTAAAGTAGGAGTGGGATTAAAATACAGATATTTGACACATTGAGCACTTATAAGTGAGGGCATTACTTTTGGAGATAATCCCTTCTCTAAGGCTTATTATATTTCAAAGCAAATCAAATTTGCTTAAGCTATAGTTAGCATCTGCAATTAATGCAATTTTTCCTAAATAAAGATAAAATGCCATGTACAACAAACTAATGGTTCAGAAATGGCTTTCACATTAATCACCCAAGTACCAAATTTATGCCGATCCATTTATCTTGACCGTGATACTTTCAGAAAAAGGATGGATAAATAAACCACCACAAAATATGGAGGTGTCTAGCTCGAGTAGAATAAACTCCAGTGTTGGTGAAAAGGAAAATATGAAAGAGGCTATTAAACACATGCTCACATAAATTCATTTACGCTTAAAGAACAAGGGAACCATTTGCTGTAATTAAATGTAAGATAATTTAAAGTAGGAATTACCAATTAGAATCTATATATTAGGAATAACTAGTCTTAAAAATACTGCAATGCTGAATGTGCCAATATTACAGTCCATTTTATTTTTCAAGCACTGCCATTTTTAACAGCTCTGCACAAATGTTTTAGTGTACAGCATAGTTCACTGCTTTCTTATGAGGACAAAGCACACTGAACTTCCCCTTGATTCAATTGTCCAGTAACAGGCAGCACATACTAAACAGCCTCCCTTCCAAATGCTACTCGCTTTCAGTGTATTGACTGAAATTTGCATGCACAACTCAAAAGTTTATGACTGTTTGCACAGGTTAAGCATAACTTGTATCACAACTACAATAATACAGCAATATAGTGTTAACAAACTACAGTGCCTCTGCAGAAGCAATCAGGCCTGATGGCTGCTGGCTGGTGCTCAAAAATATGCGCTCCCTCTCTGTCCTGTGTTCAGCAGTAGCAGTCATTTTTCTCCTTCTTAGTAGCTGGTGCAGTGCTGTGGTTTTGACTTTCGGCC
>JANHGB010052645.1:0-11598 GCA_026283785.1 Coracopsis vasa | reverse complement strand
ACGGGAGCGGCTGCATGCGTCATGCATACGTAAGACAGCTCCGTCATGACGTCACTGTTGTCTACTGTGAGGGTGGTGAGGCGCTGGCACAGGTTGCCCACAGAAGCTGTGGCTGCCCCATACCTGGCAGTGTTAAAGGCCAGGCTGTGATGGGACTGGGTCTATGGTAGGTGTCCCTGCCCATGGCAGGGGGGGTGAAACTGGATGATCTTAAGGTCCTTTCCAACCCAAACTGTCCTAGGATTCTATGATTCTATGAGTGTGGCACTGCTGGTGCTGGGGAGGCTCCTGCGCTGCTTCTCCCAAGGCTGGCTCGTGTCTAGACCCTCTTCTCAGCAGCGTTTGTGCATTTTTGTGAATGGGGGCTTGCCAGGAAACAGATCCTTGCTGCTTCTGCAAACATCAGCTTTCGGTCCCAGTAGCCAGGCCTTGGCGAAACTGACCTTGGTATTTCCTGGGTGACTGAGAAGGGCTTTTCGTGTTCCTACCAGGTGTGAGCTGGCTCCTGAGTGCAATAAAAATGGTCAGATTATATGCGTAATCAAAGCAAATAGTTTTCCAGATGACTTAGGACCAGTATCTTTAGCAGCAAGATAAAAGCCAAGCTGGCTCTCACTAGCAAACCACAGGGTACGTTAGTCCTAGGCTTTTGCAGGACTGCAGAACAACAGCAGGTTGAACTTGCTACAAAAAACATGTGGTATCAGGCTGGCCAAGCTGTCCGACTCAGAGAATATTTAGGTGTTTGAGAAAATAAAGTGTTTGATTCTGAAAATGGAGAACCATTTTTGAAATCATAAAAACATTTCATAAGTTACAACAGTGGCCAACTGAACTCAGTCTGGTTTCCTGTTTCTCTGAGCCTTGAGTCAGAGCTGGGAGAGTTTGTTTCTGCAAGGAGGAGTTTTGCTGACAGGTTCATGTTTGTTGACATTAGAAATGGGAGGTGAAACTAGCTTAGCTACAGAAACTGGGTGCTGAGCAAGCCAGGCAGTCTCAGAGATTTGTCACCTTCCTCAGTGTTTCCGGGTGTCTTCAGGTTGTTCACAGCGGGCAATAAAGTAATAGTAATTCCTGGATCAGCCTCCTCTTCCCAGCTCTCGGGGGGTTCTTTGGTCAGTGAGGTGACATACCACTTAACATGGGAGTGGAAAAAAGACACCCTTTTTAGAACTAGAGAATGCTTCTCAGCACAATAAACAGAGATCACAACCATTCAGAATGACTCTTCTCAGCGAGCAGACGGAACAGGCGGCAGAGCCAATGTCTCTTTGTAAACGTGAGCAAAGACTGTATTTCAGGAAGGACAGAAACATCCAGTGGCAGTCACTGAGTGACTTACTCCAGATGGCATGATTGAATTTTCGTTATTTGGTGTCATAACGTCTGCTGGGGAATGAAAAACTTAACAATCAGTGAAATAAGTAGTAGTAGTGTCATATGGAAGGGAAGAAGCCTGCCATTCACCTCCAGCTCAATGGAAGTACACCATTCACAAGAAAAGGGAGAAGAGTGTTATTTTCTTCAATGTAAAAACCCAGCATGCTGATTGAAAGCTGCTTAACCACCTACCACTACAAGTAGCTAAAAAAACATGCTTACCAGGAGTTTTTTGTCTTCATGCTTTCTTTTAATTAAAGGAAATAATTGCGCTGCTTCTTACATAAAGCCTGTAGTAGCTGAGTAGTGGTGGTACAACTGTCACCAGTCCAGTTTAGCATCATTAGAAGGTATTGAGACCTAAGGGATTTAATTCACTGGTAACCTCTCTGCTTTTTTGCCTTGCCCTGATACGTATTAGCTAAGAGAAACATCTATGCTTAAAGTACTTCTCTGTAATTTTCTTTTCTAATTTTATCTTTAATAATTATGTCAAAACTTAAGTATATGCAAAATTATCTTCTTCTAAGGCATTGCTAATACTTTAGGATTTGAAAATGCTTTCAGGTACAGATGCAAATTCCATTTCTTTTACATTATCAAACTGCAGCTTCTAGTAATAACAAGATGGCAGAATACTTCTATCCTACATACAATGCAAAAGTAATTTCATGTAACTATTAAGTTCTTTAAGATCTTCAGCTGCAGGATATGGATGCACCCATCTTGTGGGACCATTTTTGCAAAGTCTGGCAGTACAAACCAACTCCTTTTATATAGAAACCCTCTTAGCAAACAAAGAAATGTGACTGCACAGCCTGAAAATCAAATGGTAACTTCCTTTAGTATGTTTGTTGTACAGTATGGCACAGGAAAACTGGGAGCAGATACTTGTTCTAATTCTTTGCTTGTAAAGGGTGTTATCTCACATTGTTAATATCAGCATTGTCATCTGCAAATAAAGATATGCTGTCAAATTTCATACTAGTTTTAATACTCTTGATATTTTAAGCATTCCTTCCTAAACTGCATTTGGTGAATTATCTAAGGCTGCTTATAACTGTTCAGTGAAGTCAGAATATTAATATTTGCAGAGTTTAGGTATGAACAGACACAGAGGCACATCCTTTTCTACCACGTCTCCATGGTTTTTTTTCAGTTGGAAGAAAGAAATGAGTGTATTACTGATGGTGTCACTCAGCAGGATGACTCTTGCGTGTGTCATTTTAATTACAGGTGAAACATGGAAAGCAAAAATAATTGTTACATCCAACGCTTTATATGATTCACAATGAACTGAGCTTTTGTACTTCTGCATCAGCTGTTTCATATGTTAACAGGTCTTCACAATAAAACCTTTCTGTCCAAAAACATTGTTCTAGACTAGGTTGTCTGATCCACACTGTTTTCATGATGCAGTTTACTGTGAGAAACTGTGAAGCACAAGCCTAGGATAGTAAGCCCTGTTGCAGCATTGCTGCCTATCCTCTGCTTCCTCATGCAAAACAATGACTCCTTTTGTTCTTAGAAATGCAATACCTCTTCTTCCTTTAAAAAACATGTCTAGGCTGATGGCAATGATGTCATTCCCACAGGCTGTCATTGTACTGATGCTGGTCAGGCTTCACTGTTTGAGAGTAGCTTCAGCCTTAGTTAAGGATCAACCAGCTCTGCAGCTGTGTGGCAGGGATAGCCAGGGGGACTGTCCCTTGCAGGCTGTGGTCTTCCTCCAGCTAGGAGCTCTTGAGGTTAGATGAAAATGGTTGTGAGGTATAATGAAGCCTCCACCTCAAAATTTTAAGAGTTGTTAAAGAAGATCTGGCTCACCTGTAGACAATGAATTATAATGAAGCACATTAGTGCCCATGTGCAGCAAGAGTTTGCTCCCTATATAGATTTTCTTTCTCTTTTTTTATTTGCTGTTTGCAAATCTCAGCTCCAAATGTAAAAGCTGCAGAAGCCTGGAATAACAGCAGGCTTACTTTAGCAGGCAAAGTCTGAAATAATGGATTGGCTGTATGTTTATGTTTTGGGGATGTGGTCTCTGCACAACACAAAAGAACCCTTTCATCTTGAGGTTTCAGGTTAGCTTTTAAGATTTTAAGTTGAATTTTACATCAGAGATAATGTTTTATTGTTGCATTCCTTCATATTGCTCTAATTGCTTGACTGAGCCAATGTAGTGAAAATATATATAAAAAGTAATGTAGGCACCTGTGAATTACAGAAGTGAGTAATGGCCTGGGGCAGCATTGTGTATGTTATCTATGTTTTCTGAGTTACTTGAATGATCAGAAATTACAATGCTCAGGGAAGGCATCGAAAGGAGTGAGGCAGAGCAAGGATGGAACTCCTCCAGAGCTGTACCTGGCTCATGGTTCACTTGTCCTTCCTTTTTCTCCTCCCAGGTGCTGTGCTCTCTCTTGCTTGCCGTAACTCCTGCCTAGCATGGTGCCAGATCATCAACGTGTCTGAATCGCGTTCTTCTCTCCTCGCCTCTATGAACGGGACTGTCAATGAAACAAACCAGAGCATTTCCATGCTTGCTGGAAGCAGATATCATCTCTATGTTGGCTTGGCTCTGGCACTAGGCTCCAGTGCTTTTAATGGTTCTAGTTTCATACTGAAGAAGAAAGGACTTTTGAAACTGGCAGACAGAGGAGTCCTCCGAGCTGGTAAGCAATGGTGGTGCCTTGCTCCTGCTGGGAACACAGATGTCTCTTACAACTTGGCAAAACCAAGGTTTGAGTCACAGGTCACATGTTTAAATCTGTCGTAGTTGAAAGCTGTCATACTTCAACAGTGATCAAAAGTCCTGTCTTGACTAGGGATGGAGATGCAGTATTATTTCTCTGTGTGTGATTACAGGGACTGGGATTTCAGAACTCCTATAGCTATGAGAGCAGTGGTGGGTATTAAATCCAGTGTTATTTCCTCCCTGACTGCAGTTAGATACCAAATAGAAGTCTCCACTCATGTTTCAAAAAGCCTTTGTCTTTTTCCCATCTTATTTTTACTCCTCATTTGAGACATTTGAAAGTCTTAAGAGGGTTACTAGGTTTAGGTTTTGTGGAAAGCTGTAGGAAGGATACTTATTAGAAAAGTTTCTACAGTTAGTACAACTATTCTTTTATCAAAGTCAACAGATGAAGAGATAGAAAAAGACCTGTTGAACTAATCTCAAAATTCCCTTTGTGTGGATTTAAATGTATAGCATTAGCAGTTTTTCTTTTGTTTATTGTGTTTATTGTAATGTAGTTCCAGAGGATTTGGTAATTTGAAAAAACTGTTACTGAATATTCAACATACTTACATTTTATATCAAAAAAATCGATGTGTGCAGTGTAATTTTTCTTCTAATTTCTCTCAATTTAAAGTATAAGCAGAGTCAAACTGCAGCTGACTGTGTATGGGAAAGCACTTAGAAGCATTTCTTAAGCTCACCAACAATCTTCATGGACATTTTACTTTTACTTGGAATTTTCCATCCATGTATATTTAGTTAAATACAGTTTTTCAGAAGTCCAATTCACAAAGCGGTAAAGCGATTAATGAAAACATCAGTCAAAATCAAAATATTCTTCATGTCACATCCAGATAACATGCTCTTTCAGTACTTTCTAGGACTAGACGGAAATGTGAAGCTGTAGTTTTGTTTATTATAATAAGGTGTTCTCTTTCTTCAAAAATGAGATTATTTTTTTCACTTTCAGGCCAAGGTGGATATTCTTATTTGAAGGAATGGCTTTGGTGGGCAGGATTGCTATCAAGTAAGTCACCTTTTTCCTCTCAATCTATATGTAAATGCTACATTAAGCAGATTGCTTTAAATGGATTTATTTCCTGATTTTTCACTCCCTTCACTTAAAAGAAATGTCTTTGAAATGCCCTTTATGACAGAAGCTGTTCTGATATCCCATCTCTCAAATCTGTGTTTGCTCTTTGGAGCAATTTGCAGAATAACAACCTTCTCTTTAATATTGCGTTAAAAGAGATGGGATTGAATCTGTCCAGCTTCTAAGAGTACTCAGGGGAGAAGTATTTAACTTTCTTCAGCCTGTATTATGTCAAGAGGAGGTTATGGAGATAATTTGGAAAAGAAAACTTGCATATATAGTGTAGAAAAAAGATTTTGGTTTGTATTTGCTATCATACAAAATATTTATAATATTATGCCTTTTATCGCCACTCTTCAACCTGATCCAAATGTTCTTTCTTCTGCAGTGGGATTAGGAGAAGCTGCAAACTTTGCTGCCTATGCCTTTGCACCTGCAACCTTAGTTACTCCCTTGGGTGCACTGAGTGTTCTGATAAGGTTAGTACAAACTGGAAGCAAACCTTGACAAATGAACCATTCACTGCACCAGGGAAAAATACTGTCTTTGGCTGAAAGTAGAGGATTTTAATAGGAAAACTGAAAAGTAATATATGGACAAAAAAATGCTTTTTGTTCCTTGGTGGAACTGAATTTTCTGGGTAAAAAGGAATGAGAAGTCTTGTTCCGAAGACCACTATATGCTTTCCCAATAGCCTTCCACCTATATTATTAACTATTTCTTGTCAGCATGTACCAGTTATACTGCTGATGCACAGTGGTAGAAAGCTGCAATTTATCTCTTCCTAGAGAAATGAAGCTTTCTTAAAAAGTCATATCATGTTGCAATGGAATTTTAAAAGAAAATACAGTATTTCCCCACTAAAATATTTTCAAAACCATTTCTCTTTTATAGGAGCATAATTTCATATTGAGGTACACTTACTAAGCATTTTGGGTTTGTTTGGTCTTTTCCAAGTCTTTCTTGAAAGAAGGCAAAGAAAATTCTAGCTCTTTTAATATCAACAGTTAAAATTTGTGGTTCTTTTAAAATATGAATGCTGTTCAAACAATCATTATTTCCTGTGTATGAAGAAACAAATGATTTCCAAGTACTTAAACACATACATTAATATGGCTAGCATAGAAGCAGAAAAGACATGGATCATGCTCACAACAAATTTTCTAGGAAATAAGTTATTAGTGAAATGGAATTATTGTGTTTTAAATGTAAAACTCTGGGGTTTAGGACCTGAGTATACTATATGAAACACTGTGTTTAAAACCAATCTGGGCCAGGTTTTTTTGTTTTGATTTGGTTTGGGTTTGTTTTTTAAAGATGCTTGCAGTAATTTAACTGCTAAAAATGCAGCCATTCTGTCATAGCAAAACCTGTGTAACTCAGTCACCTATAGATGTGCTGAGATGAGTGTGTAGGTAGGTGCAGACTAACGGGCTGCTTGGCTGCTGCTCTGTGAAACAGCACGAGTTTAGCACCCCTCTTCTTTGATGTGGATAGCAATCTTTCCAGTTTTCACTAAACAGAGGTCGTGAGAACTTCATGTCAGTGAGCTTGCTACCCTTGTGTGAAAAAATGGCTTTAATTTGGTCAATGGGTTGAGAAACAGTTTGTGAGCACAGCCAGACACCATTAAGCCTGTGTCTGTGCCTAAGCTTGTGCTCTAGCTGGCTAGTTGTGTGCCTTGTGAGGTGGCCTCATCTGGGCCATATTATTGTCCTTAGGTTAAATCTTAAGCAGGGGGCTTTTGGAGAGCCTGAGGTCAGTCCTCTTCAAAGGGGAAGATGTGCCTTCTCTGTGTTTTTAGGGAAGTCCTGGCAAGCCAGGCAGAAATAGTGCCCAGGTGGGAGAGCCTGGGGACGGATGAGGAGCAGTTTCCAAAACGTGAGTGCATTGATTCTCATGGCAAGTCAAGTGCTTTAAACCATTTTTGGAAGAAAACAGCAGTTCCTGTTATTAGCAGATGGGTAAGAGTGCATACCCCTGACTCAGGCAATCAGTAATGAGAAGTTCCTTAAGCAATTTGGACCCTTTACAACCTGGAGGGGAGGCTGGCTAACCCTCCTAAAACCTGACCTTCTGGGTCCTGATCAACCTTCTTGCAAAACTCCTTAAAATTTTATTGTTTCATGCTGGTTTCCCATATATCCAAATTCAAAAGAGGTTTTGAGCTGTACTTTTATGTTACACATACAGATCTTGAATGTCTCACGTGGCTGTTGGATCTGAACCTTTCATTTATATTTTACTGAACAGTGCTATATTGTCATCCCATCTTTTAAATGAGAAGCTGAATATTCATGGAAAGCTGGGCTGTGTACTGAGCATTTTGGGGTCAACAGTCATGGTTATCCATGCCCCTGAGGAGGAGGAGGTCACCTCACTAGATGAGATGGAAAGAAAGCTGCAAGATCCAGGTCTGTATGCAATTGCAGTGAACGCGTGCTACAGTTCATAGAGAAGTGAACAGGACGCTAAATAAATTTAGCGTGTACTTGGACGTAGTCTGGTATTTTATCTCATGCACATTACGCTTTCCTTTTTCTTACAGCATTTGTTACATTTGCTGTTCTAACAACAGTTGTTGCCCTTGTGCTGATTTTTATTGTGGCTCCAAAGAGAGGCCAGACAAATATTCTGATCTACATTTTAATTTGCTCACTCATTGGTGCCTTCTCTGTCTCATGTGTGAAAGGCCTGGGCATTGCCATTAAGCAAATGCTGGAGCAGAAGCCAGTTTATCGACATCCATTGGTTTATATTTTGGTGGGCATCTTAGTACTCTCAGTCAGCATCCAGATCAACTATCTCAACAAAGCATTAGATGTGTTCAATACATCTCTAGTGACACCTATTTATTATGTGTGTTTCACCACAACGGTTGTGACATGCTCCATCATCCTGTTCAAGGAGTGGAGTAGTATGGACCTGGGTGATATCATTGGAACCCTGAGTGGTTTCTGCACTATCCTCATTGGCATTTTTCTACTGCATGCTTTCAAAAATACTAACATCACCTGGAGTCAGTTGATGTCCACTGTTGCCGAAGAACCATCATTAGCACACCAAGAAGATGAAACCTGTCACACCTTACTGGAGAGCATGGAAGGCCCTGCTTTGGCATACGAGGAGGACAATGTTTTATTCAGTCAATGAAATTCAGAAGAGGTGTTCAGCACTGAAGTATCACGAATTGCAGACTCAGCCCAACTGTGTCTACCAGAATGCTTCTCTTTTCTGCAGTCTTCTGGAAAACCATCTGTAAAGCCAGTTAAGTGTGGGCTGCTCCTCTGTGTGCCCACTGTTGGTAGTAATGAATACAAATGTTCAATAATTAACATGACAGAAACCTGATGGTAATTGTATATTAGGCAATGAAAAACCTTGTCCTTTTTTTTTGTGCAGCATCTCCTATTGAAGAATTTTAGCAGAAAAGGATGGTCTTTGTGAGCTATGTTTACAAAGTGCAGTTTTCCCATCATGGTAAATCTGTGCTGAAGTGACAAGCACTTTGTTATAGCCTTAATATTTCAGGCTTTCTTTATATTTTTGTACTTTATTGGCAAGCAAATTTGTAGATGTTCTACATGAAGAATATTCATTGGAGATACAATATGAAGAAAACAGTGTTTAACCCTTTCAGCTTTGATGATACAATTATGCAATATTTTTTCACTTTTGATCACTTACCAATGAACCTTGAATAGATGGCACTAAAAAAATTTATGTAATACAGCTCTTGGTAACCAGTCTCCTTAACTCCTTTTTTTACTGGTAAAGTTTTAGCTCTTCTACCTCAGGAATCCTGAATGCTTTGCAAATCCCTGGATACCTTTTTGTTTTAAAACTGTAACCAAGTTTCATTTTAAGAAAAAGCAAATTCATTAGAGACCTGAAAGCAGTTTCTGTTGACTTAAAAAAAATACATAAGATTAAAAGAATAAGCAGAAGAAAACCGTAATGTGCAATTAAATATTTACACTTCGTTTTACACTACTTTGAGGCTTAAGAAGGAACTTCCCTTATTTACATACTTCTTCCTAATACAGCCATCTATTCATCAAAACCCATTTAAGCTTTTCAAAGTTTTTTTCTCATTCTAAACAGCAAAACAGTCCTGTTCTTTTATATTATGTTGTAAAAGCAAAATCCATTTTCCAATCCATGCCCCATTTCTAAAAATACTGGGTAATGGAAAGGCTATCAACAAGGGTTGAGAAACATCAAAACGTCTTTTGTTTTAGTTTGGCCTTTTCATCTTTTTTAAAAATGAGTATTCACTTCTGTTAGATATTTTAGCTATTAATCCACTGTAGGCCTTGAAGATTCGTATCTTTACCACAGGATGATCCTCAGTTGTGGTCTCTGATCTTTACCTCACAAAAACCAACTTACACAGTCCATGGTTTACTCATTACAATATCCTTTGTTGCCACTTTGTGAGCAAGAAAGTAGCTTCAGCAATCAGATGTGGGGTCATGCTGAGCTCATCAGACAGGTAGTATTTCCAATTCCTGGGTTTTTAAGTGTGAGTCCAGAACGTTTGCCAGAGGATGCTAGCATTTCAGCAATTAAAAACTGATTTTAATCAGCTGACATCTCTTTGCCAAGCAGAACCTCCTCATGAAGCAGCCTGTATATTCTCTAATGGTCAAAGAGTATAGTAAAAGCAGACATTTTGGATTAATAGCAAATTGTTTTGCAAAAAAAAGCTCATACCTAGCTGTAAGAACAAAAGGGTCACTGCTGATAATCTCATCCATGTGTTGTACAGAGTTTCAGTCCTTCCTTTCTGAAAGACATTCATAAAACATCTCATTTGTTAATTATTTTTAATGCTACTTTACAAACTACAAAAAACTGGAAAATAACACTATGGGTACTAGCTTAAAGTTAAACTCCAAGCTGCTTTTTTGTTTTCTCACTTGTCTAGGTTTGTAGTTGACGTACCTATAGGAAGAGGTAGGAACTGTATCAATCACCTACACCTAATTCTAAACCCTTAATTTTACAATGAACATCATATCTGAAAAATGCGAGACTGAAAAGTGTGTCTGGTTCTTCTGCTCACAGTACGTTATAAAATATTGGAGGTAATCTTGCCGATGTAGAGAGAAGACCAGAATATGTCATTAGGCGATGGGTATTCAGGTTATCAGCTGTGATTATCTAATTTGAGAAGTGCATTCAACAGTGCAGGAGGTGGCAGCAGTGTTACCCCAGCAATAGAGACATTTTCACAACAAATGTACTTGCCTTGAAAACATAATGACAATGTATACAGCTTTATTTCAGCTTCCCAGGTGATGAGATTTGCAGCAATTCTTTGCTGATAAAATGCATGTGTTAAAAAAGCTTCAAAGAAAATTTATAAATGGAGTTTCATTACTTCTTCATTAATGTAGAGAATACTTTGGCTTTATTGGCCAGATTCAAGCTACAAAATCTTTGTATTTAAAAACAGGTAATACAAATAATAAAAAGAGTAAAGATGGAGTTTTCCTTTCAATTTGCCTTTTAACAAAAACTTGCATTACTTTTCACTGTGAAATTCTCATATCATTTAAAGAATAACTGAAAAAATACTGGTTGACCCTGAAAAGAGAAAAAGAAACCATTTGACATAGCTCATGGTGCCTTTATTTGCTTATACAGTCATCACTATGGTGTGGCTGAATGGGTTATTTGTATGACAAAGCAACCAGTCCAATTCTTGAGTGGATGTGTGTTGGCATTTTTTTAAGGTATGTAGTAATTCTGTGAGAAGAGTCTGTCCTTTTTTATGCCAGGTCTGGGCTCCTTTTATAACAATTCCTGGCACTCAATTAACTTGTACCAAGCAGAATTTCTGTGTTTTCTGCTGGTCCTGTGTATCTGCTTTTATACATAAATAAAATTTACTAGGAAAATAGTTCTTTTCTTGCAATGTCAGAAAACCAAGCTAATGCTTATTTTTCATGGTGTACAGGAAGTCTATCATGTTAAAAAAGTAGATTATTGATTATCGTTTTGTATAAAAAAACATTTCCTATAAGAGATGTTACTTTTGAAAACGTTTACATTTAGTTATTATTTTGGAATAACTTAAATTTTTAGTGAAATTATGCTAATGTTTCTCTTGTAATAAATTATTCATGGATTATGTACTAAAATGACTTGTGTTTTTAAAACAAGGAATAAAAAGGAGTGTAGTTTGTATTTCTGGTAAACATTTAAACATTATGTATCTGACAAATCCAGAGAAAATAGCATTGATTTTAACAGCTGGTCCTATGTACATGTAAGTGGATTCTAGAGGAAGGTCTGGCTGATGTCATAGAATCATAGAATAGTTAGGGTTGGAAAGGACCTTAAGATCATCTAGTTCCAACCCCCCTGCCATGGG
>JANHGB010052643.1:52827-83783 GCA_026283785.1 Coracopsis vasa | reverse complement strand
CCGCGGGGCCGGTCACCGGCCCCACCACCGCCGCAGGGCCGGGAGCCGTCCTGGCTCCTGCCGACCAGAGCCTGTGACCCCGTGCGGAGCCAAGCCTGGCCGACCTGTGGGGGGGAGCTCGGTGGCTTTGGCTGCTGCGTCGCCAATAGGGTCTGTTTGCCATGAAGCAGCCGGGTGTTAATGCCGCTGTTACACGTTAAATAGGAAATCTCTCCCTTTCTGCCATAGAATGTGTTACAAGCGAGCAGCAGGATGTAAAGTTCTGTGTGCGAATCACTTCATTGGGTAGCATGAAAGGCTTTAAGTACACAGCACCCACCTTAGGTTTATCCCATCAGCCTGGGTTTCACAGACAATGTAGTCAATAACTTACATAGACAATAACTACAGATTCTGGTTGAAATAATCCTGGTTTATGACCACCTCTTCCAAGGCCAGAGGTCAGGCAGTGAAGTCTCAAAGGGCTATTGCAGCAGCACCAGCACAGGCCCCTATGGGAGGATGCTGCAGCAGGACCTGAGCTCACAGCCGTGGATGGGGTAGGCTCCTGCTGCTCGCACTGGGACTTCCCCATGTACACATCCCAGCTTGTTCTGACCATCAAACCAACAGCAAACTGCTCTGTTGCCAGCCTGGCAGTGAGTGAGCCTCACAAGTTCATAGGGTTTGAACAGAATACATCGATTTGGGTATTTACTTATATAATAAAGTAACGGATTTGTGTTGTGCACTGGTTTGAATGTTACAGAAGGGCCATGAAACTCATCCTGCACAAGCCTGGGGCTCATCCTGCAGGTGCCATGTAGGATTAGGCCATTGTGTCTGTGACAGTTCTTCCCAGTTAACTAATAACCAATTTGACCAAGGAAGGTGAAATGTGGAGCCTGCTCCTTACACCGTGTCTGTGGCTGGGTTGCAGGATGGTGTAAAGGTGACAGCAGCTGCTGCTGCTGCTCTGGCATCGGGATCTGAGATGTTAATTGCTTTCACAGTTGACCCATGGCAGGAAGGCCCTGTGCAGACAGCCTGAGGTTCCAGGCAGGTGTCCTTGACATCCCCATGGCAGGAAGTCTGTCACCCCAGGATCTGACTTTCAAAACATAAGCATCACTTCCAAGTGGAGCGGGGCTGACAGCGCTGCTCCCACGGCTTAGTTCAGCACACACAAAGCAACGCACAAGAGCCACGGCTCTTCTGCCTGGGGAGGCTTCAGCAGGCTCTTACATATTGACCTTACCTCTTAGTCCTGCAGTCATCTCCAGAGGGTTGTGAGTGCAGGTCCAGCTGTCTCACTGGGGGCACTGGGTGGGTTTAGGTTACTTCAGCATTGCCAGAGGTGGGAACTGGAGTCCCTCGCTTTATCCCGTCTCAGCATTCCACCTTCACGTTTCCTGTACCATCATACACACAAGAGCAGAGCAAAGCCTGTTTCTTCTTGTAAAATGCTTTAACTGTTTAGAAGGCAATGGGACTTTAACCACTGTATTTAAACAGTCAGTATTAAAACCCCATCTTACAACGCGACCTCCCCTTTGCAGAGGCTTCTATTACTGATGGTTTCTTGGCAAAACACCCCCAGTTTCCTCTCCTGGTTATTAAAATAAGCCTCCCATTGTGTTTTGGACTAAAAGCTCCAGGATTGCTTTTAGAAAGAGGAGAGGTATTAAAAGAAAGGGATCTTATATGAGATAAGGACCTTGGCAGGGAGAAATCTGCAGCCAGACTCTAAATACACCTTCACTACTACTGAGTCAAGGGAAATCTGGGATGATTTTGACTGGGAAATGTCATTTAGAAGCAAACAGGTGAGACACAGCAACCTGCAGCCACATCTGTGGACTCCAAGGTACCAGTCCAGCCCATTAAGACATCTCCTGGCTCAGCAGCACATTGAGACCCGAGCTTGTCACACAACGTGCTTCTGCAGGTGCTGGATGTGGCCACCTGGAAGGCTCCAGAGCTCTGATCCATGGCCAAGGGGTTAAAACTCACTGAATCCTCACTCCAAATGCCTGGATCTAATCTGCCATTTGCCAAACTCCTCTTTGGGGGTGCATTAAACCCCATCTCGTGCCTGCACGTGGCACTGGTCTGTGCTGGGGCTGCCACAACAGCTCAGAAAGAGCCTGGAATTCCCAGTAACAGGTGACAGGAACATGTGCAGCCCATGTATTCTAACCGCTAAGCCTTCAAGTGTCAGCTCTCGTCTGATGAGAGAGGTCTTGCTATGTAATCAGTATGATTTACAAGCTGGTATTAAGTGTGGTGGGCAGTGAAACAGCTTCCTTGCCTCTTCTCCCTGTTATAACTGGCTTTGAAGACCATGTGTCTGTCAGAGAAACAGGAGGAAGAGGAGGACAGGAAGAGAGCACAATGCCCAAGGTGCATGAAGAGTGACAAACCTCCTAACTCTCAGGAAGTGAGCCCTCCACCTGCAGCAGCAGCGAGTTCCACACAGCACCACATGCAGGCTGCAGGATGAGGGCTCTCCTGTGAGCACTGTGGTGTTTTCTGCTTGCTAACACCTCCCGAGTGCGGGCCATCAGCTTCCTCTGCACGCACCAGCCACCTGCGTGATTAACATCCAGTGGAACAGAGCTCATCAGCCCGGGACATTGAAGGATGTCTGCTTTGTTCCCTGCCGTGCCTGCGCTCGG
Organism: Coracopsis vasa; assembly: GCA_026283785.1. NCBI lineage: Eukaryota > Metazoa > Chordata > Aves > Psittaciformes > Psittacidae > Coracopsis > Coracopsis vasa. The sequence goes on along the minus strand of JANHGB010052643.1, from coordinate 81,126 downwards.
GCTCCTTCCCTTCCTTCTCCTGATATTTATTCAAGTACAGGAGCATTATCTGTGAATTATTCATCAGACAGTATCTGATGAGGCCCGGGCTGTGCCGGCTCCCACTGCTTAATGAATGAGCCATTAGCCTGTTGCAGATGGTGCTGTCAACAGCTACTCCGATGCTGGGTGCTCACCTGCACTTACACTGGGAGCAGAAGGGCAGAGCTGAGGCTGGGAGATGGTTTTTCCTGTGATCCCCATCAAGTGTCGAGTCACAGCCATTACTCCGGGTTTACTCCCTGCCAAGTGGCCTCCTTAGGCACTTCCTCTGGAGCTGTTTCCACAGGGCACCTTCTCTCAGGGCTGGAATCCTACAAACCAGACAAGAAGAGGAGTTACATTTGCAACACTGAAACTTCAATTTAGACAGGCTCTGACACAGAAAGCCTTTGTGTTGAGTAAACTCTGCCAGCTGCAGGAGCAGAGTCTGATCATGGGCCCCTGCTGCACCCTCACTGTTGGCCCATCTGCTTTTCCTGCTATGAGGAATACGTGGGCAAAGGGAACTGAGCTGCTCTGCCAGGCTGGTCACTTGCCAGCCTCAGCCAGCAGCAGATATGGAGAGCTCTGCTGGAAGGGGCCCCTCCTGACAGTTATTCCCTATGGGATGTGAGGTGGCACCAGCTCCCCCCCAGCTGCTTCCCTCCCCATAAAACCAGTGCAGATGGGGCTGAAAACCATCCATCACTGCTGTCACTGGTGACAATGGTGGCTCCCCCCAACCTCCTGCAGTCCTGATTAGATTGTGCTCGACACAGGCTGCTCTGGTTGATTACAGCCACATCCTGGGCATCACATTGTCCATGGGGCTAATCCTCCGCTCCAGGCCTGGGTATCTCATCCCCTCACTTCCAAGACTCCTCTGCCTTGGAGACAGTGCTCCCACGCACCCACTGCTCCCCCCAGCATGTGCCTGGGCCATGGGCTCCACATCTGCAGCTTCATTCCAGCCTGGACCTCGCTGTGCCACCTTCCCCACTGCCTCCTGCCCCACATCAGTGTGGCCCCAGGGGACAGATGTCACCCAGGGCAGGCAGGAGATGCTGTCACCCATGGGGCAGCACAGAGACCTCCTCTGCACCCTGTTCTAGTGGAGCTGAGTTATCGAAACCACTCCTTACATCACACAACAGCACAGCTGGAAACACACGTGGCTACCCCAGGGAAAGGAAATGAGCATCTCTCTGGAGAGGAGATGCTGGGGAGGAGGAGGAGGATGAGCAGAAGGATGATGATGAGGAGGAGGCTGCCTCTGTGCAGAAGAACGTTGACACCTGGTGGCTGGCCCAGCCAACTGCTGGGGTGATGGCCAGTGGCCACGGTGAGGGTCCAGCCTCTTGCCAAGGAGTCCTACAAAGCCTCCTCTAGGGCAGCCACACCAGCTAAAGGATTCCAGATTCCAGAACAGGGTATGGCCAGGATTAGGCCATAACAAACAATTCCACGAGCCCAGTATGCAAGAAAGTGGCTTCAGATAAGGCAAGAATGTACATTTTGCACTGCATGATGCGAAGAACAACCTGGGGAGCACAGTCAGCCACTGCACATCATCCTTCTACTCACCACATCCCTTAGTGCTGCTTCTCAGAGCTGCCCAGCAATAGGGTTTACATAAACCAACTCCAGTGTGTGATACAGCAACATTCCAATTATACCTTTTGTACCTTATATATATCCCATAGTTTGAACATCTCCAGGCAGGCAGATGGGGTTTAACAGGAACTATTACATCAACAGATGCTCCTACCTAGTTAGCAGTGCTCAGGCAGGGCAGAAACTGAGGGAAGGCAGGAAAACATGTTTTCTGAGGGAGCCACCATCTGCTAATTTGAGAAGCTGCTGTCACTGATGACTCAGTAGCACTTGAATATGTGCAAATATCACTAATAGCATTCTCAAGACAGCTATTATTATATATTGACTTTATTATAGCTGTGGACCAGCACTGAGACTGCAGCAATCAGAAAGAACTGTAATTAATGAGGCTAAAAGGGAAATAACTTTAGAGTTAGTTGAGGAAGGGCAGTTATTTCTCTTGGGAACCTTTAGATACAAACCTGGGGTTCATCCTTCTTTCCCATCATATTCTCTTAAGAAAGTGACATGTTTGTGGCTGGACAGCACACAGAGCTTACCAGGGTTTGTAAAGGATTGCCAGCAGCAGAGGTGAAGAGTTAGAGCCAAAGGCAAACATACATCTATGTCCTGAGCGGTTACTGCTCCGTAAAGAACCAGGTACACTCCACCAGGAGAACCTGCAGCTCCCCTGCCCTCACTAGTCACTACTGGGATCTCCTGCATGCCAAGTGCCAGGCCTGCAAGCATTCCCTTTGCAGTTCTGTTCCCATGTCTGTTCACATGCCATTCCATCCTCTCCCTGCTGTGCCTTTCACCCCCTTCCCCACAGCACATTCTCATCCCAAACCACACGTCCAGCCCAGCTCAGGGATCTTCCCTGTAGAGAACAGGCAGGTTTGGGAAGAGCTGAGCTTCCTTGTGCCTGCTAAGGCTGAAAATCATGGATTTGGCATTGCAGCTGGTGAAGGGAAGCCCCTCAGGGCCTGTATCCTCCATCAGCAGCTGAGCACTTGTGCTCACCCACTAGAGAGCGTGTGACTGCACAGAACCAGCACAGCATCCAGGCTCCTGAGGGATCCCATTGTTCACAGACATGCAGCAGCATCCTCTATATTCTATTATGCTCTATTTATTAAGAGTTCTTCAGAAAGCATCCTTAGAGTTCATGGCTCTAGCTGGTCCCAGGGGATTCAATCCATCTCTTTGGCTCATCAGCCAAAGCCCTTTACCACATGGCAGCATTTATAGTGAGGGAAGTACCAAGTACCTGTTTCTTGCTCAGGAATTGCCTGGGAGCTGCTGGGACTTGCTGAGCTCAGCCTAAGGTCTGGACAGCTTCCAGGGGAGAGGCAGGAACAGAGCCAAGGTGTAGGAGCTGGCACAGGTCGGAGTTCATCCCATTTAGTGCCAGCTGGGTGTTGCTGCTGTTCCTGAAGGGAACAGAAACAGAGTTTTCTCTCCCTGTTCTGCACTTCACACAGTACAAACCAGTTCCACGTGGGCTTCACTGACATTTCTGAACTTCTGTTGTCTCAGCTGAGCCCACAGAACAAGAAACACTCCCCCAAAGAGAAGAGCAAACCAAACATAGTGCATAGAGTTCACTTGCTCCCATACATCCCAGCAGAGGAAAGGGGGATTTAACATAAGGGGGCTGCCGTGTTCCAAGCAGGATTATGCCAGTGCAACAGGAGAGCAGGGATTAGCAGGGGGTCTCCCAGTGTAACGTGCTACAAGCCCTACCTCTCATTTACGTGCTGCAAAACCTTTAACCAGCAAATCATCCCTGTGATAAGTGTTGGGTGCAAAGCTGCAGCTGGGTACCTGGGTACCACTGAAGCTGGCAGGCATGACAAAGGTGGGATGTGAACAGAGGAGAATCCTGGGACACTTCAGCACTAGAAGCAGCACAGGGGGGAGTTAAGCTGAGCAGTTTCAGCTCTGCAGACCTGGGCAGATGGGCTTCTCCAGGCCTCCAGGCTGCCTGATGTACAAAGAGAGGTGAAATAAATCCTAACCGCCACGTGAAGCTGTAAGAGAGCCCAGGAAACATCTGGGAGCTGTTCCATCTCAGGAGCAGTGAAGTCATTTGCTTTAGCTGCTGATTTCAGTTGACTGAGGAATGAAAGCAGGGTGCTGAGACTGCTGCTGCCTGCAGAGCGGATGGGGAAGTCCTAGTCACTTCCTCCTGCAGATGTGAGGCTGCTCGCTGGGTACCACACAGCCCACACGCATCCTGCTCTCTGTGCGTGCCAGCAGCAGGGATGGGAGACAGCATTTTTCTTACTAGCTCTTAAAATAAGCCTGGGGTGACTAAACTGCAGCAGTGGTACCTCAGGAATGAACAACTGCTTCCTTTCCTCAACATGGAGGACTCCTCTCTCCAGTCCTGCAATTACTACACTAAAAGGATGATCAAACTTAAACTGCCCCCAGAATCCAACTCCTCCAAACTCTCAACCTCTCCTCCCACACCTGATACTCTGAACCTATCTCCAGCTCCTAGCAAACACCTTGGATCTCAAGATGCCCCACTACAACGTGATCAGATCCTGCTCTGCCTCAATTAAAATGCTGTGCAAGGAAGGAGTAACACTGAGGTGCATTACACTTACACGAGTCAGGACTATATGCAAAGGTGAACATAGCCCTGAAGCTTAAGGTACGTGGGAGCTGCCAAAACTGTTCATTAGCTGACAGGATGAGGAGAAGTAACTGATGCATGAACAAAAGCAGCAACTCCAGAGAGCAAACCCAGCCTTGAAATCGCTCAGTGAAGAGTTACAAAGTGCAGATGGTCTTCTGTAACCAAAGAGGCAGCTTAAAGACTCTGAAGATCAAAGGTTGTTTAACTGAGGAGGCAGCTTGCAGAGCTTTATAGATAGAGAAGGTAAATTCACTCCTACCATCTCTGTGCAAGAGGTCTTTGCAGTCCAGGAGAACAGTGCTTTGGTTGGACTGCAAGTGGAAATGGCTTAGAGCAAGTCAAAAGATGCCCCTATTCAGATACCTCCTGCTGCTCACAATGGCCAAACCCAAATAACAATCAGCCAAGTTACACAAAACCCCACAGCAATGGGTAAAGCAGAAGCAAAGTAACAGCCTAGCAGACACTTCCAGCAGAAAGTGTTATCCCCAAAGAACTGCACTTCAGGAACCCTCCTGAGGCTCCAGTTCAGAAAGGGCATCCCAAGGCAAAGAGAGCTTTAACAAGCACCCAGGTTTAGTCCTGTGCTTTCACCACACATGTCATTGGGATTTAAATGTTGGCTTCATTTCTGCACACTGAACTTTCCCAGTGCCTCTCTGGATATGCGCCAAAGGAACTGGCTTGCAGCCTGCCCTGAAGAACCAGAGCATTTCACCTTTAACACCAGTGATTAAAGCAGTTTAAGCAGTTCCTAAAGGCAGTGATGCAGTAAGAAAACCCCTTTCCATCACCATTCCCCTTCAGAAAGGGCTCAGAATGATAAAGTGTTCACCCACACAACTGCCACAGGCAGAGTTTTGTCAGGTGCTGGCACAAGTCCTTCTCCAACCTCCAGTCTGTGAGGATTTCTTCTTTCTTGATCATGTTCTTACCATGGAGCTTTGAGCAACCTGCTTTAGTGGAAGGTGTCCCTGCCTGTGGCAGAGGGGTGGAACTGGATGAGCTTTAGGGTCCCTTCCAACCCAAATCTTTCCATGTTCACATTTCAAGCATCTCAGGTACAGATTCTCAAAGGTTACTCAGTTCCTACCTAGGCTGACAGGGCTGTGTATCCTCGGAGCAAGTACTAAGCCTGACAACTAATCAAGGGGTGTTGGAGCTCCCTGGTAGCACTGAGCATTACTCCACTGTCGGCACCAGCTGCTGCTTGCTGGTAGTTCTACATCCTGCCAGAGACAGCTCTCACACCAGCACTGCTCCAGGAGCCTGCTTGTGTCTCCAAGGGTGCACCTGCAAACAGAGCAGCACACACAGGGGTGAGTTTAATCATGGGAGTCTTTCTCTAGCCACATTTCCCAAGGAAGCTGGAAATAGACTCCTTTGGCTATCCCCAAGAGGTGATGGAGAGGGTCCCCTGCATTCAGGCAGCAGCACAGTTGGGGTAGCAGAGCTAGAAGGCATATAAAAGTGTTAAAATCAAATAAAACCTTTGAAGTGCATAGCTGAGACACCTGCATGGGCCCAGGGTCCCAGGGTGAAGGTGTATTTGACTTGAGTTGAAGCTCATGATTCAGATTTCCCCTTGTATGCTTTGTTTTAATCAAGTCTGGGGCTTTTTGAACTGGGAGAAGTAGAAGAATATAGCAACAAGAATGTAGCAACTACACATGCACAGATACACTGTTTTGTGGACAACAGTTTATTACACAGTAAGCTTTTATGCAAAACAGGAAACTGTGACAAAGTAGTAGCTAAACATTACAGTACCAGACCATGGGTCAAGCTGTAATTTACCAGTTGTGAGTCACAGGACAGTTAATGCACAGGTACCTCTCAGTCATCAATAAATACTTCACTACTTGGTACCCTCCAGGAGCAAGGAGACAATCAAACTCCAGCTCCTTTGCAGGTTACTTCAAGCATTGCTGTCACTCTGGATGTAACTACATTAATATCCATGTACCTCAATCCACCTTCAGCCTGAAGATGAACACATCTAGTTAATGATGCAACCATTAACAAACCTAATGTGTCTGTTCTGACCAAACCATGCAACCTGGGTATGTAAAGCAGTTTGGTTGAGCAGAACTGACAGAGATCAATAGACTCTGCAGCAGGTAAAGAGCCTGGCAGCCAGCCCAGCCTGGGTCTATCCATTGACCTTGTTTCCATCAAAGCACTAAAGCACTGTATGGAAGTCACCTGCCTTTCCATAGAGGATCAGCTTCCCCTGGAGGTGCCTGGACCTTCTGAGCAGGGTTTGTTGTCAGCTTTAAAGTCACCACATTAAAACAAGGGCTGTGTCCAGGAGCACCAGCCCCGGAGAACCCCAGTTTCCACTCACCTGGCCTATTCATTTTCAGCCTTCCTCACGCCTTGCTGCGTGACTACCTATCCAATGCTTCACGTGCTGTGAACAGGCCCTTTTCCTCACATCTCCACTTAGTGTTCTTCCAAAACTTGAGAAACCACCTTTCCAGAACTCAGCAGTAAAATCTTCAGTGTCTTACCTACGGGAAAGATTATCCTACCAAGAACAATCCACCACAGCCTGAACCTGTGACTTTGCTCCCTCTGACCATCGTAGCTCTCTCAAAGACAAGAAGTAACTCAGCTCCTCTCTGGTTTTCCTTGCACAGCTCTTCATCCATCTGTCAGCTGCTGCCACTCTGGACCTCTGACCATGGGAGAGGAGAATGCAGGCAAAGCTGACTGTCAGCTGCATCCAAGGGACTGGAATGTCAGTGACTGATCCTAATACATACATGAGGAAGGAAAGAAACTGAGGCTTGAAGGAGACATATTCTTACCACTGGAATATTAAACCATGATATCTTCAACCTCTGTAAAAGCCCCTCTGCTCAGTTCATTTACATTATGTGTCATATACTCAACAGGAGGCTGCTACAACACGTATGAACACATAAAACCTTACTTGAGTGCAGGATGTAAGAAATCCATGATACTGAACAACTGAGGCTGAAAGGAGAAAGGCATGTTTATCATTCTGGGGCTAATGGAGCTTTTAGTCATGTTAAAACTCAGAAGACATGGAAATTCATTTTCCACGTCACATCACAGATATTGCTGCTTAGAGAACCTGAGCTTGTCAGAGAGAAGGAATTCCAGTTCAACAGTATCATCAGTGGTCTCTACAGGTACATTACTCTCTTCCACGGGGGCTTGGTAGTTCCCTACTTCATGCCTTGAAGCTAATATCCCATTGCAGGAACATGCCTCTGGTTGTCTGATGCTGTCTGAGCGAGCATGGTTTGGAAGGTAAATGCCCGGGCAGGAATTTGGCTGGCAGTGACTAGGGATGAAGTATTCAGTTGCCACTGGACTCGACTCCATATGAGTAGGAAAAGGATTATTGGCCAGGCAACAGGTCTGGAGGCAGTTGTTGGTTTTGAATCCATGATGAAGGCCCAGTTTAGCAATAAGGGGCTTCCCAACATTAACTTCTTTTCTTTCATCCATTGTATATTCTATGCCTGGGTACTCATAGTGCAAGCAAACGGTGAAGATCAAGTGTTCCTGCAAAAGAGGAAGGAGGGAAGAAAAAGTTACGCTTCTTCCCCAGATAGACAACACAGGAAACACTTAAAGCAGCACAGTCTTCTGCAGAAGGAGACTAACCTTTGTAGGAGCTAAAGGCATGTATTGGGCAAGACTTGTTTACTGAGGACCTCTTTTGGGTTTTGGCTCACCTGGTAGGGTTTATTTATAGAGGCACTTTGATTACACCAGCTGCCAAAAGCACTGGAGGTGAAATACCAAGTGATGGCCAGCAAAGGTGTTCATGACACAGACACAAACTCAACAGTGCCACAGTGTCCTGAGGAGAACCTCATACCCAAGAACACAAGCTGTAATGGAAGGAGATGATATGTAACATATACATCTCCTACTAATGACATGTAAGATGCTGCTCTGCTTCAGATCATGTTCTTGTACCACAGGGCACAGGAACATCCCCACAGAGGGCAACAGATGATCCTCACAAAACTAATCACCTTGTCAAAGTGTAGGCCTAGGAAATACAAAGTGCTTTGTACAACAGTGTCAGGATTGCACAGGCATTGATGAATAATCTATACTAACCCTTAGTTTCTGCAGTGAGCTTAGCCTGGTGTAGAGGCAGTGCTTGGGAAGGTCCTTTGAGACTAAATAGCTTCCAGTTTCCTCAGGAGTTCCTCTGTTGGCCTCTTTTGGATCCACATCCAGGTCCTTTTGCAGGGAAGAAAAGATGCAGTTTGACATGGACAAACCAGGGGAGGGAGATCACCAAGACAGCAAGAGGGAGCACTTACTAGGGCAAAGTCTGTAACGTAGGCTCTGCAAACCACTATCTCAGGTGGTTGCTTTACTATCCGTGTGTAAATGATCATGACATTGGAAAACTCAGCTGCAAATCCCAGCTGGATCTGAACTCCACACTTGAATTCCAGGTACATGCTTTCTGGAAGCTCTGCAAGTAAATAACACAAAACTTAACCTGTGTGTTTTCTGTTTATGATGGGTTTCAAAGTGTAGACCTCTTCTTGCTGCTCTCCTCTACCTGTCACTACAGATGTGCACAGACGCTGCCAGAGAGCTGCCTCACCTTCATCGGAGAGCTGCCTCATCATAGACATACCTTTATACAAATATAAAGGTTATTCTCTTCCCAAATTCCACACACATTCTCTCCTATGCATGGCTTAAAACAAACCACTACATTATGTCTTGGTAATCTTTGCTTTGCATTCCAATCACGTAACACAGAAGAATTAAGGGCTGGCACCTCAAATCTGTGATAGATGCTGCCTCCATCACCAGTTCACTACTGGGAGATTATCCCAGGAGGAGACATCATACACGTCTCTCTTCCTCTTATTCTTCCCACCATCATCCAAAAGCAGACTGTCCCATACCATGAGCTTTGGCCCACTGGAGGTTCCGTGCCTGGGTCTCTGCAGAAGATCCAGTCTGTTGGATGGGATCAGTCAGTGCCCTCTTCTCAGACAGACTGCTGCGGATCTCCAGAGCCTGCTTGCCTTTGGTAAGGTGACACTTGCCCATATCTAAAATGAGATGCACATAGTTAGTTTCAAAATGAACACTGCTGAAACTCTAACTGAATTGAATACACTGCTGTGGTTATGCCAGTGTCAGCACATCCATAAAAACATGTCGTTTTAGAAGCATTCATTGCTCAGCTATTCATCACTTCGGGATAAAGCAGCGTGCCAGGTGCCTGCAGAGGATTTGTATGTGTCCTACTCAATGTGCTCACATGTTCTTCAAAACCAGCCCCAGCGGTGTCCCAGCTCTGATTCAGTAAGGTCCCAATTGAAGTGACTCATTTCAAGCATGTGAATAATCCCATTGGAGAGGAATTTCTAAAGATCTGGAGGCAAGCAGAGTATTTTTGGAGGCTGGAACCAGATGGTCTTTAAGGTCCCTCCTAACCCATTCTATGATTTATGGGTCAATATTGGTTATTTAACATCACCACTAACGATCTGGTGACAGGACAGTGCAGGTGATTAAAAACTGAGAGGAGTGGCTGATACACCAGAGGGTCGTGCTGGCATCAGAGGGACCTGACAGGCTGGAGAACTGAGCAGAGAGGAATCTCATGGATTCAACAATGTCCTGTGCCTGGGCAGGAATAACCCCATGCACTGGTACAGAAAGGGGACTGAAGTACTGGAAAGGACCTTGGGCACCTACCTGGTGGACACCAAACCAGCAATGATTCTTGTGCCAAAGGCACCTAGCAAGAACAGCATTGCCAGCAAGCACTGACCATTCACATGAAGGCTCTTTACATGGAACACTTTGACTGTGAACAGTCCTCTGGAACATTTTCAAATGGCATCAATGCACTCCCAACACCCAATATCTGGTAATAGTGACAGCAGTGGTTGTCACACTGCCTGACAGATAAATCTGTCTTTCCACCCTGAGTTCAAGGATGAGATAAGCAATAGGTCACACAGAACATCTCCAGCATGTGACATTAGCCTGGCAGTATGGACAAAGTTGGATTTTACTCCTGCTTTGAATAGGCTGACAAGGAGAACGTGGGATAAAAACTAAGGATGTAGTACATACGTTTACTACTGATGCTAAGATGATGGGATTGCAGAGAAAACACAGTAGAACATCATCCACAAAGAACAGAACCTTACACACACAGCTCTTTGTTAATGCTGCAGCTATTCCATGCTTTGAGCACATGTTTGCACAGAAGCAATACATTTCCCCTCAATAGTTTTCACCTCAGCACTTTTCCCATCAGCTATAGAAGACTGAAGCAGGCATATTAAAACAGTGCATTGCCCTTTATAGTGCACTTGTACCTCTGATTATCACCACTAGAGCACTCTTTGGTAGGTAGGACTCAGTCGTTTAAATTAAATGGAGGTGACTGGACACTAAAAGAGTGATTTTTATGGATGAGCAATTTAAATCTCAATGAGAAGGACACTCAGAACAAAGAAGGTTCTCTAAAAAGCAGTATTAAAGAAGCTCAAATCCTTTTATAATATCATGATCTTTGTTAATGTGCTGCCCAGCAGCACTTGCTTCTTGATAAAAGCTGCTGTTTTAACAAAAGAGCTTAAAGCAGACACTTAAGCACAGAAGCTGTCAGTAAATGCAGGCTGAGAAGAGCGCAGGAAGCTGGAGCTCACCTTCTGCCACCTCATCGAGCAGCACAGTAATCTTCTTGTCTTCCAACAACCGATCCTTCAGGAACTTCATGAAGATTCCATTGGCCAATCCTGACTGCTGGATTTCAAAAGCTTCTGCCCCCTGGCACCTGTGAGATCAGCAATGTCAGACAAGGGAAAACACTGAAACATCTGCATGAGTAAGATCAACATGAGGACTACAGGAGTAGTTATGTTGGGAATGGGGGAAAGAAACCCCACTGTTTGAAACCCAGGTTGTGTCTAACGCCAGCCTGCTCTGCATGTCCATTTGCAAGCAACACATCGTGAGGAGAATTCATTTACAATCAGACCACAGACCAGAGCTGATGTCAAACTACTTAGATGAGTAGAGAACTCCTACAAGTAACCATGAGCAAAAGATCAGGAAGCCTGCCCAGCAGTTCCTGGTTTGCTGAAGGCACAGGTGTCACCCTGGATCTGCACGGGAACACTGGGAATCATTACATATGCATTTCCACAGTCAGTTAGACTGTGGAATGATTCAAAGAAAGAAGGAAAGGCAAAGTCATGGATACGGATATAAATGAGTGGTCTTTAACACCACAGTTAGTGTTTTCCTGTGACAGATTAGCTGTACAATCACTTCTGGCCTCAAACCTTTGTGGCATAGCAGGAGAAAGATTTCCTTACGTGGCATATCCAAAGACAATGTTGGCTGTAACCTTCAGAGCATCCAAGATGAGAATCGTGTCGTCGTATTCATTTCTGCAATAAATGGAAAGACAAGAAAACACAATGTAACAAACTGCAGTTATTCAAATACCAACCAGCAGAGTTCAGAACAGTCCTTCTCTTTCTGTTCTACAGCTCTGGAGTGAATCCTGACTGCTAACACAGAGAGATCTTCATGGAGACGATGTGCAGACACAGCCAGGTATCACACACTACCCAGACGAGGGCAGGCTGCACTAACCAATCGAGCTTGGCTACAATGGCTTCAAAAGTGATTTCTGATAACCAGACAGTTTAGGGTGTAACAAAATCTATAGGATTTCTTAATTTTATCTGGGTTTTTGGGTATTTCCCCCCCAAACACAACATAACATAAGGCTTACGTAGCCATACTTTCACAGCAGACTGGGAAGCTGAACTGGGCCATTGGCATTTCATTAGCAATGAAGTTTAAAACATTAAACCATTAAAGCTGCAGCAATTTTCTCTTGCTAAACATTCCTCAGGGATCAATTTGCAGAAGTGCTGAGTGAAGAGTGATTTCAAGTGCAAGTTGAAGTAGTCTCTTCAGCCGGAAAGAAAACAGTGCTTTGTTTAGAAAAATCCAATAACCCAGTTGGGTTTGAAGCTCTAAAGAAAGATACAGCATCCCCAGCATAAAACCAGGGCACAGAATCAATGCCTCTGAAGAGATCTAAAAATAAGCCCTTCACTCGAGCCCTTCTGTCAAATTAATGTGCCTTTGATGATATGGATTCTCCTTCCTCCCTGTAATGATGAAGATGGTTAATGATGCAAGGGGACAGTGTGATTCTTCTTCTTCAAGATGCCTGATTCTATGCGCTCAGTTTTATTAGATGAGACTGATGCTTTCTAACCTTTAAAGAACAACAAAAGAAGAAGAAATAAATGCCCTTCAGATCACGAAGCAAGTGCCTACCCAGGGAAACAAAGCCTAATCACCAGCTTCATGTTTCCATCCAAGGCCAAAGGTAAAATAAGCCTATGAATGAATCCCACTGACTTTAAGAACAGTGGGATTTAACGTGCTGCTGCAGTGGTTTTAACAGTGGTCTTAACGTGCTGCTGCAGTGAATAAACTGAGCTTCACAGCTGGTTCCCAAACTACAGTCATTACACCCTATCATGAGGCAAAACCATCCCTCAAGCACCCAGTGTCAGTTCTCACTATTCATGCATAATGGGACTGTACCTTTTCCGACACATATCCAGCAGGAACACATTCAGTCCTGTCTCCTTCTCCTGCATCCGTTTGAGGATGTTCTGCACACACAGGCAGTTTGCAGAGCGATAGGGATTTGGAGCATCAATAGGAACCATGAAGCTGTTCCCATAGTTTTCATAGCCATGGCCAGCATAGTATAACAGACCTGAGAGTTCAAAACACACGACTAAAAACACAGCTCAAGAGCACACTGGACATTTTAGCATGTCAAACACTTCATGCATATGTGTCTGAGGGAGATTAACATCATTCCAGCTACTCCAAGCAGGGTGTTTAATGCCTTTGTTAATACAGGAAAGAAGGGGAACCAAATTAACATCAACTTCACAACACAAAGACACAACAAATTAAAAGATACCAAGCAAATACCTCATGCAGTAGGATAAATTAGATATTGGCATCAATATATATGTCCCTACAAAACCTGAGTATTCAGCCCTGTGCTTTGCAAAGGAAACCAAGCCAGAACTACAGCCCTTCAGACCAAGCCTTTGGTTCTCTTTTACTTCACTTAAATTCTACACTTTACTTCTCTTTCACTTTTACTTAAGCCCTCAAGTCATTAACAACTATGCCAGGACCTTGCAAACTTCTCCATTCAATCAACAGGGCTGAAATCCTGTTTATGGGAAACAGGCACAGGCAAGACAAGCGAGCAGCAAGTCCATGCAAGGGAAATGGTGGGATTCAAGGCTTCATTTGAACCAGCTACCAGAGGCTTGGGAAACGGCAACAGCTTTATTCAGTTAGAAGTCAGATTTTTAAAGGGCACAGAATTGAAAGTGTATCATTACCTGGAGGTGTTCAAGGCTGGATGGGGCTTGGAGCCACCTGGTCTAGTGGAAGGTGTCCCTATTGGAACTGGATGAGCTTTAAGGTCCCTTCCAACCCAAACCAGTCTGACTCTGTGAATAACCTGAACAAATAAAGGTACTATTGGGCTATTTATAAGGTTCAGATGGTTCAAGAAGGTAAGTTCAAGAGAGTTAAAAAATGAAGTTAAGCACCAAGTGCATGAGGAATGTCAGGTCCTAAGTTAAAAGGAAACAAATGTGATTTCCCCAGAGTTTGGATCTGGACCCAAATCAAGGTTGTATTTGAGATTCTACAGATCAGGTTTATGTTAGATTAATGATTGGACTGACTGAAGAAAATAAGCCTCTAATATAAATCATGAGTATTTCCTCAGTGAACAGAAATAGCTCAGAAATAGCCACCACACTTCTTCCCTATCCCTGGCAGGTGACTGTGCTGTGCTTATCTGATGAGTACCTGCAACAGTTAAGCTGCTGAGCTCAAGATCAGAAATAAATCTCTGCATACCCAAGGCAAGCACAGTAAACATGTTTGGAGCAACTCATTAGACACTTCGACACCATGATTTTAAGTAGGCTCAAGTTCCTCACAGACGTCAGCATCTAAGTGGTATCTGCCTCTCAAAGAAAGCAGCCTAACAACTATTTTTAGCCCTTAAATAGATGGGTCTGTGCTTTTACCCTTTGTGGAATACAATATTTATTACTCTCTGCCTTTAGAGCAACATAAACTAAGACATCAGAGGTGAAAAACATCATCACTTTGTCTCTTCTGGAACATTTCTTATCTGAAATGCTACTTTCCTGGCAGTTAGCAGGAATTACAATGTCATAGCAAGCATCAGGAATATGTGTAATAGGCACCAAATAGAAGAAGCCACTATGCCTCTTCTATTTGGAGCTGTGCCCACTAAAAAAGCAATAAATCATCATCTACTTGTGCACCGACAGCATCTTTTATATGCCTGAAGCCATTAATATCCAGGAAGAGCAAAGACCATTTACATTGAAAACACTACTCAAAGAATGCTCTTCTTACCTTCCAGAAATGCCAGCCTGCTGGAAAAACACAACTGCAAACATAAGCCTTAGAAGAGCTTTGCTATGGGGTGGTGAGAAACGCATTAAAGCCTGTCAGTGCTAAACTCATGTCCATTAGAGACAACAATAGTTGTCTGAGAACAACTGAGAAGGTGCAAGAACCTAAAAGCTCACCCCAGTGCATAAGCACACCTCTTGCCAGGGCACAGGGAGAGACAACTGCTATCAGAGAGCCTGCTAAACCTCACCGCCCTACTTAGCCTTCGTGTCGTGCGAGTTTTGGCTCTGACATAAATACCCAAATGTCAGCTCAGCCAGTTCTGCTCAGGCAGAGCATCAGGTAACACTGCAGTGAGAAAGGCTCCCTAAGAAATGATCTGACCTTGTGTTCTGAAACAGAATCAACTTGTGTTGTCTTAGGAGGGCATTGCTGCAGGAATTGTGCTGTTGAAACAGGACAAGTGGCACAGCTTTGGGGTCTCTGTTCTACATCATTCCGGGTGGCATTTATGCAACTTAATGACCAACCAGTGGCAGCCAGCAGCACCCTTCTCAAAGGCCAGATCAGAACTTCCCTTGCACTCCAAGTCAGGTCATTCAAGGCCTTTCCAAGCAAGACATGAAGGTTTCTGCTCTGAGCATCAATCCCACGAGCTCTGTCTTGTGCTTTGACTCTCAAATAGTCTGTAAGGGATAATGTGAGTTCTTGTCTGGTTTATTCTACTTCTTTAAAGTGCACAGCCACAACTTACAGGAACTACACTGTCATTTACATAAACAAATTTCTTCTCAGTTTGCTTTGTGAAGCAGAAATCCAGGTTTGCACAACTCCCTGTCAAGGGCATTATGGATAAGTCTGTGCTTGCCAGGCTGGAATCACAGTAAGGATTAACCTCAAACCTTGACACAAAGGAAGAGATGCCCTGTTCTCCTCTCCTAACACACCTGGTATCAGAATGCAGCTCACTGTAAAGGCAAAGAAAAGCCTCCCTCTGCCTCTGTTCTTTACAGAGCGAGGACTGAGAGCAGAGCAGCACTTCCCAAAGAGAAGAAATCCAGAACAAAGGAGCATTCTGCAGGCATTCCAGCAGAATGGCAGGGGATGAGTGGAAGGGTGCCACCAGCAAGTCCAGAACATAGTCCATATATTCCATGCTGTTCCCCACCAGAAGAGTAACCCAGCAATCCAAGGATGCCAAGGAATTAGTCAGCCCTACCCAAACCATCGTCTGCAGGCATGGGAGGGGAGGAGGACAAGGAAGAAGACAATGTTGAAAAGCTCTCCTAAAGGCAGCAAGGACTGCTGCCCAGGACTACACCTAGTCTTGAAAGCTGTGTAACTGCAGTGTACAACCACTCTACTACTAGCTTGTTTCCATAATACACCAGTACTCTCAAAGGGCATGCTGGTGAGTGTTTTTAACTTACTTTTCCTATTCTACACATATGCTATTTATCATGAAGTCTGTTTTGCTATCACTTAGAGTGAGCTGGCAGAGGTATATACCAGATGTGTGTGTACTTGATGCATCCCAAACCTGACCTGCTTCTGAGGGGTATCACATGTTCTTACCATATACTCCTTTGTCCAAGAGGAGCAGAAACTCATCCACTGCATTCCTCATCTCGGGCTCAGTGAGATCCAGCAAGGAAACAACTTTGAAATCCAGCTGCCTCAGCAAGTTGGTCAGTTCATAGACATCCACCATGGGAGCCTTGAGCTGGGGATGGTTCCAGTAGCTCATATTCCCTATTAACAGAGCTACCTTGTCTGTTGCTGCAGAGAGAAAGCAAAAACCAAAACCACATCAGGTTTATATATTCCATGGGTTCAACTCCTTTAAACTGAAGTTGCTCACTTCAGGCACAATATTTTATATCATTTTAAAGCACAGCTCCTGAATTCCCCCATGCAAGAAGACATTTCATACACGTGAAACTTCTGATGGCCACTAAACCTCCCCCAAACCCTCACATTTTCTTCTGCTTCCTAAAACACAGACAAGAATCCACCACACACAAAGCACCACTTTCACACCTCCCTCTTCCATGTTCCATCTCTCAAACACGGTACAATTAGGTGGAAACTTTTACAGGTCACAAGTAAAAAGTCTTTTCCCTGTTTGTTAAGGCTTCTTTTCACTTACACTCCTCTCACACTGAGGAACATGAAAGTGGTACAGTTCTGACAGAGGCCAGCAGCCTCTCCACCTGGTTCAGCATCCAGAACAACATGCCTGAGCACACTTGAGTCTACCATGCAAGAATGCAATTAAAACCCCCAGCAACTATTCTTCCCAACATGCATATGTTATCCATCTATCTTTATGAGCTTCAGCTCAGCATCAAAACATCCATGCTGAGGAAGAGCTGAGCTTGCAGCGACACATCCCCTCAGCAGACTGACTACCAATCCTTTCTACCACCCCACCCCAATACCACTACCTCCAACTGTCCAAGTATTCAAAGTAAGGGAGGAACATGCTGGCTAAGGCCCTGGCCAGAGGAATCTGAAACAGTAAACTGAAACAGATCAGAAGTTGTAGACACTCCATCGAGTCACTAAAAATACTGGTGCCCTCACCACATTTTACTCCTGAAAGGGCATGCAAGCATTAGAAAAGGCTATAAAAATACACAGAAGTCTCTCTCCCTGCAGCTATTTATGTGTTATTCACAATTATTTCACTAGCAGTGGCACAAAAAGCCATGTTCTGAAGCAAAAGCTATTTCCTAGATGTGAAACACGTATGTTCATTACAGCTACAAACTACTTACCAACAGGTCTGTGATCTGCCTGTTCTTGCAGCTCTGCTTGAAAAAGATGGGAAGAGCAGATCATCAGTAACTACAGTCATAGCTGTAGTGTCAGAAATGAACTGCATGTCCTGTACAGCCACAGGCTACTGGCACTGCTATGCCTCATACATTACTGGTTTAAGACAAGAAAATGCTCTTCTTGTTTTGGTGGTGTTTTACCTGGTTTCCTTCAAGCTCTTTTCCAAGCTTATCACTCACCTAGTTTCTGAAGATCATTGAGGTCTTCTGTGAAGAAACACACCAAAAACATCAGTTTAAACAAGAAGAACCAATTGTTTCATTAATAACAATATAAGTGATTATTAATAGAAGCCAAAGTACCTTTCTAAAATACTTCTGGCTTTGAATTTCTGCAAATCTAAAGCTTTCATATGATTACTACACATGCAGAGAAGAGAAAGCCCTACATCAGTATACTAAGCTCTATACAGAATTCTAATACAGTAGATCTCAACAGAAAAGGGAGAAACCAGTTCTGTGCCTCATTCCCATAGGCATGCAAGCAGCTTGAATGAATAAGGAACAGAAGCACCCAGATGTGTGAAGGAGAGCAACATCCTGAGCAAGAAATCTTACTTTGTAAAGCCCAGACTCCAGATACAATTGTCAAACACTCTGAGCTACCACAGGCAGGGTATGGCCGGGGGGATGCTCTAAGCAGCCTGACATCTTTATATATGATCCCCTGTGATGTAAATACTTGCTTTGAGATGCTCAAAGGGATGGTGTCAGCACTAAATTCTTCCTCCCTATTGCAGCAATGCAAAGGAAAAGAGAAATTGTCCCAGTAAGGGCGCTGGAAACAGCTCTCACAGACAGAGCTGACAGTGGAACTGCTCTATCCAGCTCTCTAAGGTCACCCAGGTTCCTAAACACCTTCAGCCTTTCTTGCTGGGATGTTGCCTCCTGAGCCCAGCCAAAGAAATCTCAACATCTTCACGCGTCACTAGAAACAGGCACACAAACCCGGTGCCAAAATCAACTTTAAATACTACAGAAGAAGAAAGCAGCTTGGTTTTCATCCCATGTGCTTTAGATCGTGGTATTAAGGCAAGAAGAGAGAAGCACATGCAGAAGGAACATTGCATCACACATTAGTGATTTCAAATAGACTGAAGCTCTTAACCCATGCATGCTTTTCAGCAACACACCATTATCCCCATCATTTAGTCTTACAAACTGATTCACAACTGAAGATGTATTTACCTTCTGAGCATTCCACTGCCATAGCTTTCCTTCCTTGGGTTCAAGGGGGAAAAATTGGAAGACAATTGCTCTCAGTTGTGAGAGTGAGCACACAAAGTGGGAGAGAAAGTCACTTCTGAGCTTCTCTGCAGTCTGCCTTGTTTCATAGCAGCAGCAATCAGCACTGACCACAACACTGTGCAGCATTACTAAGCCTCAGGAGTACTAAACTAGGCTATTTCTTAGGATATGCAAGAACTTTCCCTATGAATTATGCAACAGAATGATCTGGAAGCTGCACAAACAGATCTTTGTCTTGTTAGTTTACTTCAAATGCATGCACTCACACTAAATCATGTTATGTTCACTTGTTCTGCTTGCTGTGAATAACCTCACCTGTCCTCATTGCTGAAGGACTCAGTGTAACACAATTTGTACCTCCAACAAGGGTTTATAGGCTTAGGGAAGGAACTGATACATCAGGTAACCTGTATCAAGCACAAAACCTCCTTACCTATAACAACTTCTATCTTGTTGCTGTCCTCATCTTCCTGGTCATTGAACACGTGACACCAGTATGTCCCTTGATGCTCCACATCCACATAAGTGACCTGCACAAGCATTGTCACAGTCATTTCAGCAGACCCCAGAAGAATTCCTGTCTCAGTTTCATTTAATCCCACTTGCAAGAAAGGGTAAATTCTAAAAGCAAAGCCTGACCCAATCCAAAACTGCTGACACCCTCATTCCTCAGTGAGCAGGACAGCACATGCCTCCTAGCAATCCACCTCAGAGGCTTGAGATGCCTTAAGCACTGAATGCAAGAGCTCATACAAATCAGAGTGCTCTGCAGGGCTTTCACTCTACTGATACTTCATCTGTGTCATGTCCCGGCAGTCCAAAGTACACTATAGCCTTATATCCCATGACTACCACCTGGAACATGCTCAGGATTAAAACCATGCACCCAAGAGCCTCAGAACACTGTAGGAAAGGGATTAAGAGCTTCCAGTGAGCACTCCCATAACAGGTTACCAAGGCTATGAATTAACTTGTTTCCTTCAAGGAAGCTTTATGTGATAAGTTAAGTGGTTACGCACTAGTCCCCCAGGGCTGGTCCCTAGTAACTTACCGTATAGACATTTTTGCTCCCATTTGCCAAGGGAAATCCATTTCTGAACCACTGGTACTGAGGAATTGGGTTTCCAACAGCTCCACACTCCAGCACCAAAGCATCCCCCACTGCCAGGCTTTGTGCCTGAGGCTGGACACAAATGCACAGCTTGCTCCCAGGCAAGCCAGTTAAGCTCCCTTAAAAAGTGAAGAAAGAGGGAAGAAAACAGGAAAGAAAGGGTGAGATACCATATAGGCTAATAAGAATTGGTGATGTAGGGTCACATCTTCCTGTAACTCCAACAGGCTGGTTTAATAGCAATGAAATTCAGCTACTTGTCCACGAGGAGTATGCTAAAAACATCAGCCACTGCCATGACTCAAATAGAAATGTCTTGGGGAACAAAAGTGATTCAGAACACCTTAAATGCACTAAAGACTCATCCAGCTGCTGTGATGGAAGTTTCTATATGTGATAAAATTCATCTTTAGGACATCCACCACACAGAGGAGTGCTGCACTGAGAAGATTTGTGGTACCCACGTATCAGTTTAAGTGACACACACTCCAGCAAGCCCAGCCCCACTTGTAAAGGTCACACCAGTGATCTTTTCTCTCAGCTGCAAGGTCACTCATCTCTGCTGTTAGACTACGTGTGCAGACACAGGCTTTGTCATCAGAGCTATTCGTGACTGACAACCAGAGGGTGATGACATTTTCCTTTGCACAGTGAAATAAAGGGAGGCAGTGATCCAAGTATCTCTGTTTTATCAGTGGCTGAGATGCTTGGTGCATCATAAACTTGTGTTTCACAGGTTTTACAAAGAGCTGTTTCATATTTATGATCAATGCTGACTAGTGGTTTTAAAAGAAAGCTCCATTTCCTAATGCAGACTTGGTACTGGTAAAGAGACTGGGAGATACCTGTTTGTTCTGTGACAAACAGAGACCCTGGTATACCACATTCTCTACCAATGGTATTGGGGTTTTTCTTCCTTACAAAGGAAAATGTCCTAATTTAATATCAGGATCTTCCAACAAAATGTGAAGAATTAATTAAGGTGAGATGGGAAGGAACTGCTGTTGTAGTCAAACAGGATTAGTCTTTAAGGGCAGGAACACAAAAGTTACAGGTAGTGAAAGATAACATGAGATTGAAAGATAACATGGTTTCTGTCTCCCTTACCTGCCATTTACAGGCCCCTGTTGGTACATCCTGTTGTTGTACCACTCACAACACTCACTAACCAGCTTGTCCCTGTATCTTTTGGGATCGTGTCTGGCTGCCTCACTGGTCCCAAGCTCACAAGACAGCTTTGGCAGAATGGAGCATGATCGAGCGCTCAAACAGAAAGCAGTGAAAGAAGAGAAGGCGAAGAGCATCTGAAAAAAGAAAGCAACCAAAAGGGAGCAGGAAAAGGGGAAAGACAGTCAGCAGCTGAAATACAAGATTTCACACCTAGCCATGACTTACAGCAGTGGTATTGTCAGTATTGTCTACTTCAACTGAAAAACCAGCAATCCCAGGCCAAATGTTCCAGGAGATGGAGAGTGTTCACTCAGTGCAAGGACTACATGCCCCTCTTTAAGTCTCCTTGGTAGGACTCCAAGAGGGAAAGTTACAGGAAGGAGCAATCCATCCTGCCCCTCGTCCTTTCACTCACTACCAAGGCCTAAACACAGTAAAATTCACTCCCACTATAGTTCCTGGCTGGCCAAGAGTCATGGAACATAAAGCAAGGCACTAGGCTGCGGATACCTGCTGCCCTTTAGGCTCCAAAACTCCTGCCACAAGTGTGAAACAATATACTGCTGGTTTTCCTCAGGGGTTCTTTGGAAGTAGTCATTACAAGGTTATTCATCTCAGCTTCCTGGTGCAAGCAGCAACATCTAAACCTGCAGGTTTCTAACTGAGTAGAGCCTGGAGTAGAAGCAGGAAAAGCAGAAGAAATCATTGCTTAGATAAGGGACTGGGAAGATGTGAAAAGGTCACCCCAAGTGACTCTGCAATAGCTTTTTATCTTTTACCAGAAGAACAGTTCTCTCTGTCTCTTTTCCTGACATGAGTAATTTTTCTATGTGGGTGTAGAAAACACCTTTGACTCATGACAAGAGATGAAATAAGTACTCTTCACAGCCTGAAGGCACTGCAGTTGAGTCTTAGCTCACGCATCTTCAGGCCAATAAGCAAGCAAGTCCAGGCTATTTAATGAGGGAGTTTATAAAGTGCAGGAGTCAATGCCTGTGTAATACTCCTGAGCATTCTGTAAAGCAAACAACAAAGAATATATACACCAGAAAACCCACAATGGAAGCAGAGCTGTCTTCAAGCCAGTGCCATAAATTCCTATGGACTTACACAGTACAGCTCAATCACTAGGGCTTTTTAGGCAGGTTACACACACCTGACTGTTAGCTGACCATTGCTAAACCTCATGAAATGCAATTCCCATCAAAAAGACTCAGTTTAACTCAAGTGTTTCTTCCTCTCATAGATTTATTTCAGTAACTTGTTGGCCTGCTTTCACTGTTAGCTGAGTTGGTTATATGAAGTTGTAAAGAGTGCATTAGACCATGTGTGGTTTTAATCAGGCCTCTTTCCCACCTGTGCAAGACAGCAACAGGGACCTTAGTCCCTCTAAGGAGTGGGAAGATAGACTTTCTGCAGACAGTGGTTTGGCCACTCACCATGAGGTGCTCCCTGGAGATGACAGACTTGCAGGTGTGCCCAGCGACTGAACACGAAGGAGGATTCACTGTTCACTCGGCAGATGTAGAAGCCGGAGTCATTCACACTCACTGGATTAAAAACTAGCTCTGGAGAATTGCCACTGGGAACCTGAGGTACGGGTGAACCAAGGAAGAGATTTAATCTAAACCTGGATCAAACTTGGAATGCTTATTTCAATGCCCAAAGCACCAGCCTCAGCACCTTCCCTTGCTGAAAACTTTGGGATGAGAAAGTCTTGTTCTGGGTATTTAAGTAGCTTGGAGACAGGCTTCGTTCCAAGAACCATTCATATGCCTCTATTTAAGACACTTCTGAGCTTTTAAGCCTGCTGAAAAGCTCTTCCTGAAATCAAGGATTTTTACCTTTCTTCACAAATAATTTGGAATGATTCCTTAAGCACTGTTCCAACCCAAGTGTGTGTTACATTCAGCTCTAGTCTTAGGATATGATCCGGAAACTGTAATATTCTTTCACAGACAAAGAATTTTTTACTACATCTATACTTCCTGTCACATTCCAAGATTAGCCTCCAAGGATGGTCTGAATATAAGGAACCACCTTATTGTTTTACATATTGATAGGGTCGTTATGCAGCATTTCTTACACTTCTATTTTATTAGTATATAGAGCAATCTCCTCTCACTGCAAATAAGTCTTTAAAATGGTATCATCCCAAATCATTCCCTATTATTTCCACCATTAAACCCCCTGCATTCTGTATCCACTATTACCTCTTTCTCCTGCTTGAACCACTGGTAATGCACAAATGGGTGTCCTGTTGCCAAACAAGACAGCTTGACCATCTGTCCAGGGAGCACTGATTGAGAGTCTGGCTGCACAACAATCTTTATGGCTTTAAAGAAGAATTTACACACAGGAAGGTTATTAACAAAAACAATTCCACTACTAAAATTTGCATTTCAGCTGTTCTTTGAGCAAAGAGTTTCTGTCATAAAATATATTTGGAAAAGAATTAGTTTGTACTGTGTAAACATACAGTTCCTATTTGTTATATGGCTTTGAGACATTTAGTTGTTAGGCTTCAGATTAAGATTAGGCACAGCCTGAGGACGGATCAAACCAGTAAGAGTTTAACTACAACACAGTATGGTTTTCTGTTATTCCTCATGCAGCCTTCCTAGCCAAAACACTGCTTTCAGTGTTGTGTCTGACTTCTGTAGAGCACAGGGCTGGGGTTTTCTGTTGCCAACACGCAAGGTAAAACTTTCCACTTCAGATTTTAACTGCCGGGAAGGAGCATGAGTGAAATTCTGACACTGGTTTGATATCATCCAGTTATTTTCTTAACCTCAACCATCCCAGAGATCTTGTTACAGCATGACCCAAAACCAGATCCACTGGTACAACCAAGGTCATCAGAAGAGGACATTTTCCTAACAAAGGATGCTTGAGGAAAGAAACTGTAACAATGTGATCAATGGCTGAAACCTGAGCAGAAACCCCTGTGGTCTTTGTTAATCACACACTGGGTCTAGCAGGGAAGTGGGCTCTGTTAACCTCCTCCACACGCAATCCTACTCCAAAGCATCCATAAGACTTGAAAATTCCCTGTCTCTCTCTAAAACAACTTCCCTCTATACCATAGCCCTGAAGATGACAACCTCAGCTCCCCACTGAACACTTCCTCTGCGGTTTTTCATAAAGGGAGTGTGTTAAGCACCAGTTTTGAGTATCACCATTACCTAACATTAGCCAAGACAAACAGGAATGATGCTACTTCATTTGAATGGAGAGAAAAACAAAGATGAGTTGCTTTTTCCAAAGCCTTCCACTTTGGTTCAATCCCTCCTGATCCGCACAACTAACACCTCCTGGGAAAGCAGTTGAGCAAAACAAGTTCTCTGAAAGATCAGTATTCTGCACTACTTGGAAGCATTACAAACCAGTTCTAAGAATCTGATTCACAGTTTCTTCACAGTTTCATTTATCTTCCTACCATTCATTCAACACTCTACAGCTACTTCCTGCAAAGCATCACACAATGTAGTGGTTCAGGAAGAAAACCTCCTGGCTCCATTTTCGGAATGGTTACAGAGATGCACAAATACTTCTTCATTTGCCTTGGGAAACGCAAAGCTCAAGTTCTGAGCTCCTAATCTTCACTATAATCCAACTGCTACGTTCTTGGCTCACACACCAGTAAACATCTGCAGTCATCTCTGGAAATTCAGCCTCAATTACTCCCATTGAGGTTGAAGAGCTCAGACCTGCCTGCAGAGGAAAAGCACCTCTCTGCTCTTGTCTCAGTCACCACAACTCCTGAAGGTGGCACAAGGGCCAGGCTGTAATACCACAAATTGCACAGTAACCCTTTTGCCTCCTTAGCCTGGGAGAAAGCTCTCTCTATTTCATTCATTTCCAGTACGAAATGACAAGATAAAAAAGGGAAGAAAAGGCCAGAGAGGTGACCCAAGATGCCACAGCGTTCTCACTACAAAAAAGAAGAAGCTTTAAAGTTATTATTACCACTATTTCGTGCCTTTATAGGAAGAAGCTTTTCTATGGAGTGAATTCAATGTGACAGGAAAGTCTCTAAGCTCTGAGACAAACAAGGGCTGGGACTTGGTTCTGGGAGCTGCTGATTCTTCAAGAGATGCTTTGTATTGCTGCAAACAAAGTATGTCGCAGCTTGTAACAATACATCTCTGCCACAAAGGTACTGAAGTCGTGCCCCCAAAAGAAATACTTCAGTGTTTCCAGTTGCAGGAAAGCACAAACCAGAACTGACCTGAATGGCTGAGGCACTGGAGAGCCTCTGTGTGCTCCAGAGCCTGCAGGAACTGCACGAGCTCCACCACGGTGCAGCCACGATCTCCCAGGAGCTTGAGGAGACTCCAACTGGGACTTCCTTCTGGCTCCAGCACTTTGAGGGAACATTGCTCCAAATCCAGAGGGCTGCAAAGTAAGGGGAGAAAGTCATGTAACAGACCTCCTTAGTGCTTCTTCCTTACAAAGGAGCAGAGTTAAAACCCACAGGTGGGAAATTCCCAGCTGATCTGAAGGTATCTGCAGTATTTCCTGCAAGCTTTGGGAGTTCAGCAACACCTCCACAGACTGAAAGCGATATTAGTGAGCTGCATGCTACAAGAGATGCTTGCACCTAACAATTCTGACCCAATGTATTGAGAAATCTTCACTTTTTCACTTCTGACAGTCTCAGCACAAAAACAAGTGCAGCACCTTTCACTCTCATGTGCCCAATTCAGAAGCAGTAAAGAGTGAGTCAGAATCCAACTTGAAAGTCCAGGAAGACTTTGATTTTCAGAGAAGTTATTAAAACAAGCGACTGTTGCAGCTTAACTGATACACAGAGTACAGTTATCTGCTTCCATACATTCGTCTCCAGGTATAAATACACAGAGTCTGGAATTTGGGTGTTAAGTCTTCTTTCAATCGGAGCAGATTAAAATAACACAGGTAATAAGGACGTGAATACAGCTACAGAAGGGAATGCCAGTTTATGTATTCCCACATTAAAGATTAATCAATGTTTCTGGCATTAGCTCACATGGAGATGAGATAGTTCCACTTATCAAGCACTTCATTGTATTTTACTAGATAATACAGAAACACACAGAGCCCTAGGCCTCACAGAGGGGTCATATTGTAGCCCTTGGGTTCTACTTCTCTATATTAATAAATACAGTTGTAATAGAGGAAGGACACATGCTCATAGCGTACATTCAGTGCCGCACTTGAAACACCTCATGTTTTTGAGGTACTACCCTGAAAAGCTACAGGAAGCAACCTACAGAATGAGACCCGGGAAGAAGGAGCTGAAGAGAATGGATGTGTTTACCCCAATGCAGACAAGAGGAGCTACAGGGAACAGCCTAATATGTATGGTGTTCTCTGGCTGTAATCCCGCTGAGGGATAGTGGGATGCTTCCCAGCTCCAAAGTGGCAAAGCAGGACGCTACGCTACTCGTACTCTGCTATTCCTTCACTGGAAGCCCTCACATGGGACCAAGCAAACACCTCCCAGAGACGGGCCAAGACTTTACCTCAGATCTCCTCCATCCCCCCCTGCCTCAGCGCCGGTCAGGGATGCTCCCGCTGCTGCAGGCTGGAGGTCTGGGGTTCTGGGAGGGACAGCACGGCCCACACAGCCCGGACAACCATGGCCTCAGGCAGCAGCCGCTGTTCCTGGCCCGCGCACAGCCTCACAGGCACCGGGAAGCACAGCTCTGCCCCAGGGCCCAGAAGCACTGCAAGAGCACGACACATGTCTGTTTTTCCCAATTCTCTTGTTCTCAAACATTCATGACAGTCTTAAAACCCTTACCAAACTTTCTAGATTCTTGCTTTCCTCCTTCCTCTTACTTTTCTTTTCCCGGTTGACCCCTCCTTTTCCCCTGATGTTCTCTTGTAGAGCAGAGTTAAGATTCACCCAACAGTGCTGTACTGCTGCACTGCCTGGAGGCTTGGGCCTGTATGAACACCCTTGATCTGTGGTTTATATGCACATGGCTTGATCTCTAAGCATCAGGCATGCTCTTCTTGTGCTTTTCCATCAAAATTTTCAATCCAGACAAGTTCCCTGTTTTCTTGGGGGACTCTAGATTAACTTTGAAACTGTCTCTAATTGTCTTGGATAATAGTCCAGGCTCTGTTGTCATGCTTTTTGCTAGCCTCCCACTTTTAGCAGCCCTATTCCTCATTATACATTTGTTTGACTGCATGGAAGTTTCTTTTTTTTTTCTTAATTGTCGAAATAAGAAGTAACATCACATAATATAATACAGAAAAGAGTTCTGAGGTCTTCTGAGTGCACATTACAAATATGAGTGCAGATTTTATTGTTTTCCATCAAGCTAATTTAGCATTTTGCTTATGCAGATTGGTGTACGTGATAGATAATTCTGTGGAAGATTTGTTTTTATGCTAACAGGCAGTGAAGATGAACAAATGTCCTCAGTTTTGAGCATTGCTTGAGTATTGTACTGCTGTTAATTACTGGAAATTGGTTCCAGGAAAGTGCTTACATAAGGTAGGTTAGATTGACCTGTAGGAGAGGAGGAGAAAAAGAAAGGCTGTGGGAACAGGAATAATCATCACTGCATTGTGGTTTTCTCTTTTCTGGCCATCAGTGAAAAAGTATCTTCCAGGAATGGCTGATAAACTGCCATTTATCAGTTTGATAAACTGCCAGTTATCAGGACTAGGTTGTGTTAAAATGGTAGTAGGATATCGAAGGGTTTCCAGGTTCTAAGAATGAGAAGACTTTTAGTTGTTTCTTTTCAGATTTTTTCACCCCATGTTTTTTATTTTTAAAAGGGCTAGGCTTTTTGTAAGGAAAGTTCATTTTTTTCCACTAGCCAAACACCACTGAAAAAAACAGTTTTATCATCAATTATATCCAAACAAGGTCATGGTTCGTGGGTTACTGTGGTATTACAAATACCTCCTCTTATTATTTAAACAACTAGCTGCATTTTTATTTTAAATGGGGGAAAATCAGAAAAAATTGATAATTTATTTTATAATCTAAGTGGATTGATGTGGTTTAGAGATATGTAATACATTGTGCACAATAAGCTCCTGTCTCTTTGCAGGTCTTAATACAGCTGCATGGCTACAGATGTCGATTTCTTACATGGAATTACAATGTGGTAATTTGGACTGTAATAGATTTGGTTGTTAGATCCAGCGTATTTTGT
>JANHGB010052643.1:0-48401 GCA_026283785.1 Coracopsis vasa | reverse complement strand
AATCCCAAAGTTTGTCCTAATGGATTGGAGGTGACAGTAGGATTTGGGGAATTTGTTGTCTCAGACCAGGTATCTCAGAATAAAGAAGGAAGCACATCAGCAAACACTCCAGTGACTTTCTAAAGATGAGTGTGACGGAGAAGTGTTAAAGAGTAGGTGAGCAGCCTGTGTGATGCATGCAGCCACGTCCTCCTCATATCAGAGAATCAATCATGCTTTTTGAGTGTAGGTTTGGGGGCAGAAGTTCAGTGGAAGTCAATCCACAAGGGACCTGCCAGCGTGGGCAGCAGCAGATAAGTTACTACAGACAGTCTGTGTGATCTGAGGCTGTTACACATGTTATTTATGTAGCTATCCATTTTTCCTGTGTTTTCAGGAATCCCAGACCTAGTGTCAGCTTGGTATAAAGAGACCAGAATATTAGTTGATGGAAGGATATGTCTTAATATGAGCCAGGGGGATTATCAGTCTCATTCCTCCTGTGTGTTTAGCTAAGATAACCCTTTGTGCGTGCTCTTCTTGCCCACTTCTTTGTGCTGACGTGGGTGTGAAGCAGAACAGAGCCACGCAGGGGTATTTATGCTCTAATGTGGGACTTCAAAGCTCTCACCCCAGACAATGCTTTGGTTGTCAATGTATTTTACTGCAGCACTATAGCAGGTTTAGGTGTAGATCAGGTGCCCATTGTGCCAGGCAGCACGTGAAGATGAGAGTGGTCCCTGCCCCGTGATAAGGAGAGAGACAACACATGGGTATGGACTGACAGGTCCCGTGAGAGGAAGAGTGAATGCATCCGAAAGATAGGAATAAATCCTACTGGATGAAGCGTGGGCTGAGCAGGACTGTGCGGAGAACAGAGATTATGTGATGAATAGATAGTAAATGAGAGAAAACAGCTTCAAAGAGGCACTTTTTCTGCTGCCTGTAAAGGACATGAACCCCACAGAAAGACACAGATTCCCTCCTGGGCTTGGAAATCACATCAGCTTTGTGTAGAACTAACTTCTGTGAGTGTAAACTGCTTACAAAGGAAGATTGCAATTCTGGTTGTACCTAAATAAAGCAGGAACAAATGTGATGTAAGAGGAGAATTAATGGCCATTTTTTAAATGTCATCAAATGTGTGTATTTCTGGCAGTTACAATTGGCATCTTTCTTGCCATTACCTGCTCAAACCTGGTGATGTTGATTTCTTCTGCATGACTCTGCTTCCCTGCCCTCGTGTCCTTAGCTACTATCTGATTCAGCCACTGCCATCACTGGTTTCTAGAGCAAGACTGGAGACCAGCAGCCAGAACACCTTTCCACATCTAAATGTTCTCTTGTCCTCTTTTCATCTCACGTTCAAATCCAGTTTCGTAGGAATTGAGCTTGTTTTCAGGTTACAAGTCAGCTGATGATAAACTTCCACCTCATCTTTCATCTTTCCTCTGTCACAAGTGTTATTGAGGAGCTGAGATGGCGTTATCCAACACTTCTCTTTCTAATTTCCATCTAAATTCAATAATTGAACTAGCGGTTTTACCTTAAATCTTCTATTTTCTCCCCAGCTTTACAAAAACCTAATGTCTGTTTGGGGTGGAACCGTAACACTTACTGCAGTGTTACCCCTGGAGCAGGGTTGTGCTTTCCTTGCTGTTGCTGGAGCTGCAGTGCTCAGCAATCAAATCTAATTCTCATATCAAGAAACCTGACAGCTCTTTCCCCTCGATGTCAACATGCAGGAGCCAAGCTCATGGCTGTACAGTACAATTGCTTTAGTGAAGGCTATTCATGAGGCAATCTGCATGCAAAACTCTTGCCAAGTCTCTTTTCAGCTGGGAAAATTGCCATGCTTTTAAAATAGCTTATCCCCTCCAAAAAGAGGAGAGAGGCATCTGCTCTCCTGAAAAGCAGAGCTGAAAGCAGCTTTGAAAGAATGCAACGGGGAGCATTAGGCAGATACATATTTCAAAGGAGATGGGTGAACGCTTGGGGGGTATTTCCATGGCACTGTAATAAAACTGAGGAGGAAAAGATTCATCTCTACTGCTCCATTTTTATTTCTTCTGTTAAATATTTATATTTCTTAGGGTTGAAATGGAAAGCAAAACGTGATCAGAGAGCTGAAAGGCTGAACATAATGGGAGCTGATGCCTGTTTTCTGCAGGCAGGGTCTAGATTGCAGTTCAAAGGCCTGCATGAAGCAACTGAATTGGCCCAGGCCCAGTTGACAGGTGTCTGCATCATTTAAACCACTACAAATATGCACTGATTGTCCTCTTCCTATGGGAAGCCCATCTTGTGACGGATTTGGAACCAAACTGCTTCTCAGGCTCAGAGGTAGCTGCACACCAGCTCCCTGCCCTACCCTCATATATGGGTAATCACAGAACCACAGACTGGTTTGGCTTGAAGGGACCTTTAAAGGTCACCTAGTCCAACCCGCTGCAGTGAGCAGGGACATCTTCCACTAGATCAGGTTGCTCAGAGCCATGTCCAACCTGACCTTCAGTGTTACCAGGGATGGGGCTTCTACCATCTCTCTGGGCAACCTGTGCCAGAGCCTCACCACTCTCATTGGAAACCATTTATTCTGTCTATTTGGTCTGAATCTACCTTCTTTTAGCTGAAAAATTTCAGATCAGAAAGCATCTCTAGCCAAGTCCCTGGGACCAGGCTGGCTTGCACCACCAGCAGGCTGCTTTGTCATCTTCTGTGTCTTCTGGCAGTGTGTGCAATATACCTTTGTAGCACATCATGTTTGCTCTTCACACCATCCTTTCCTGTCAGCCTCTACTTCGTTGCATGCTGGACCTTTGCCCGTTTATTCCAAAGCTGAGTTGACAAAGCACGTTGCCTCTCTCCTGCCTTTTCCCAGCCTTCCCTCTCTCCCCCATCTTACTTCTCATAGCAAAGCTACTGAACTCTCTCTTCCTCTCCTCTCCTCAGGCACACACATGCATGTGTACAGCACACATCCATGTTACATGCTGATCTGGTTACCCCATCTGCTGTTGTTCATGCCCTTTTGTGTGCATGGAGTCAGTTTGTCACATAACCTGATATTGTCCCTTGCAGTACCACTCTCATCAACCACCTTCTCTTCCTGCTTTTACCTCCTGGGTAACGCTATGGAAAAGGGGCCTGTGGGTGTTTGCCCAAAGGAGATGAAACTACACCTAGCTGCTTTATGCTCTTCACACCAGAGCAGATTCCAAGCAAGCCATGCAAGCCCCTTGCTATTTAGCCGCCAAGCTCTAATCTGGCTCTCCCATTGCTTCTTGCTAGCTGCCTTTGATCAGTGTGTGCAGTGGCCTGTGACATGGAGCTGGGTGCTGACAGGTCCAGTGCCTGCTCTGCTGTGGCCCTGCAGAGAGCAGGAGCCCTGCAGAGCACTTGGGAAAGGTTATGGTGTGAGCTTCCAGCCAGGAGAGAGACAGCAGCTAAAGAGGCCACAATGGGAAAAGCAGAGAGAAGAAAAAGGAGAATGAATAGAGATGTCTTTCAATCAGCAGGATGGGAAGAAAGTTTTTCCTACTGTTCTTCTTGTCACACCAGTTCTGAGAGTAAAAGTAGGTCACTTTTTCATGCATCCTTCATGAGATCACAATACTTGGAGCTCAGTTCTGCTGCACTGCTTTCCCTGAGGAGTGGATCCGGGATGGTGGAATAGTCCTGCTATGATTAGTGTGGGTACCCTGTGGTGAAGAATGACCCAGAGTCCCTCTTGTACTACACAGAAACATCTCAAGTCTATTTGGATTTGGGTATGCTTAGGAAACATGTTTTATTTACAAGAGGAAAGAGATGATTCCATATCTCTTTGGAATCAGCTAATGGGAGGCTTCTGGCATCTCGCACCTTGGTTTGATGTACATTCCCCATTGCCACACCAGGCTGCAACTGCACAGCTCTTTGAAAGTAAGGCTCAAGTGAAACTACCTACCCTTATGTCGTTGTCGTCTCACCACAGATGTTACAAACAGCAAACCAAAGTGGAATAGAATTGCCTTAAACAGAAATAGCCCTGTAAAACCTAACCAGAGTGATTGCTCCAGGTATTCCTACAAACACATTTGGGACTTTGTGTCCCTGTGATGCCAGGAGTAGCCTGCTGCTATGCCAATGTGGCTACCAACGTAGCAGCTACTTGCTAGGAGTCATGCCCAGGTGAATATTCACACTGTGTGCAGGTTACTGTTTGCATTTAGACATGTCTAAGTGAGAGGTGCTAGAGCCTATTTTGTGCTGCTATGTGTGTGTGCAGTCGTGCTTAGGAATGTGTGTTTTCCAAGCACAAATCACTCCAGACAGCTACAATGTGTTGCAGGAAGTGTCAGTGAGTAGACTGATGGGTTGTAGTTCCTGCTTTAATGTTTGATCCTGATTCTTAAATACTGAGTATATATTCCCATGTTAGAAGGGTTTTAAACGGCAGGTTTCTTCTCTTTGCAGGTGCACAAAGCAGGATCTACACTTTGAACAGGACCTGGAGACAGTTTGACAGCAGAATGCCCTGCTCTGCAGCTTGGCTTGAGCTGGAATCACATAGAGACCTCAAGACTTCCCTGGAGTTGGCTTGTGACCTAAATGACCATGTGGGGGACTTGAGGGTAAAATGAGCAGAAAGAGGAACATTTTGCACAGCACAAGAGTTACCCTGTGAGGGTGACCCCATGTTGATCCCACAGATTCTGACTCCTCAGGAATCAGAGGTGAGAAGCTCAGGAAAGCAGAAGTGTTGTCCCCACTTGAGAAACCCCACTGGCTTTCCTAACATGGAAGACAACATGGATGTAAAAGATGTATTTAAACCCCAGGAAGACAGTTCCTGCCTAAGGGATTTGTCAGAGAATGGGGATGACCTCATTCATTTTATGGCCAGTGTCGCTGCTGGAAAAGCAGAGGAATGCTGCAGCAGGGAGGTGGGTTCCTGCCCTGCAAATGTGATCACTTCTCACACAGACAACTGCTGCTGTCACAGGGAGGACTCTGTGTCTGGTCAGTCTCTGGCTGATGTCCAAGCGGGTGATAACCCTGCTACACCTCTCCCCACTGATACCCTGATCCGTGAGCAGGCAGACGCTCCTCCCACAGGAGACCACAGGTACTGTGTCAAAGATGGTTCTGACAACCCTGCCACTGGTGGGGGGGTTTATCCAGAGCAGATTCCAAGTGTAAGTGATGACTTTGATGACGACCTGGAATATTTTGAATGTTCAGACGTGCTGACAGTGCACGAGGATGAAATCTGGAAAAAGAAATTACAATTCTTATTAGAAAGTGATGATGAAGATGATTTAAAGCTGAGCAAGGATTGTGATGGGTGTGCTTACTTCCTCGGTGAAATGCCTTGCCTGATTCAAGTGTCAGATGACACTGCGCCTATGGATACCACCATTGGCTTCTGTGGTCATCACTCAAAACTCAAAGGAGTAAATGTAAGGAGAGACCCCTCTACGTCCAGCCAGTCAACTCTGCAGCCAGAGATGACTCTCACTGTTGGGCACCACCGGGACAGCAGTTCCAGTCTGCAGGACAAAGAGAAAAGTAAAGTGCCTGAAGCATCCGCAGCCATTGGAAATGACCATCCCAGGGCTGAAGAAGGAAATAATGGAAGTAGTCACTCAGCTGCAGGATTCCCAGGGGACACATCAAAGCACAAGGATAATGTACCTGCCGAGGCAGACTCTGCTGGTGGCAGAGGTGCTGCTCTGACAAAGCAGGCTCTAGACACGATGGCAGAAAGCACGGACAAGGACTTGCTGGGGACAAGCTCCTTGCTGCTGGAGGAGGAGGGAGGAGCCGTGCCAGAGGAAAACCCCAGGCATGCTGTGTGCACCTTGACAGAGAGTCTGCGGATAAACCTCTTCAAGTTCCTGAACCCCAAGGAGCTCTGCAGATACGTAACTGCTCTAGGACAGTCTTTGCAGGCTGCAGCGGAGGTCAGGGAATCCAGTGCTCTGGGTCAAGAAGGTGTCACTGCAACGGGGAGACCCGGGGAGGCAGAAAGCTCCCACATGCAGCCTGGTGTGTGTCCTGCAGAAGAGGGGGAAAGGAAAAGGACTTGGGGCCTGTCTGAGCACAACCAGATGCCAGCTGAAACTGACTCACCCAGGGTAAGTACAGTGTTTCTCATTGAACAGAAAGAGCTGCCCTGCTGATTTAAATGCACTTTATTGCTGTTTGTCACAAAATCATGGGAAATGGGAATTACTGTGAAAGACACTATTCATGTACTCCTGAATGACAGCTCTGGCTGGGAGGAAATCTGGTGTTGAAAAAGGCCCAAATAAACCATAAGCTGTTCTAATTATAGAGTGAGACTGATAATAGTGAGAGGCACTAATGGGGCTGTGGACAGCTGGGCAGGGAAACGTGAAACCCAGGCTGCTGCCCAGGTCTTACCAGAGCAATGTTGTCTTCAACCCAGAGAGTTCCTCAAATACCTCTTGTGAGCACAGAGTCTTTTGAGTCACTTTCTTCTTAGTTTGTACTCAAAGAACAGGATTGTGCTACAAATCAGCAGGGCTCTGCTCTGAGGGTCTGACAAAGGGAGGGAGTTTAGTCCAGAGAGGTCATGTTGCAAAGGTGGATGGAGCTTTGCTTGAAAATCAAACAATATAAGAGCCAAATACTCCAGCTGAAGTGTAAAATCCAGTTGAACATGAAACCCCAGTGTGATGTTCTCCATGTTTCATGCTATTGGTAGGAAATCAGCATGGTTGTACAGACTCATACAATGTGCCAGCAGTTTTCCGAAGTGGGAGACCTGGCTCATGCTTTTTGTGTCTCGTAGTACAGACTTGAGATGTATAAATGTGGATGTATGAGTATTAAACCATAAATAATCTATCACTCACTTTACTGACTGGAAGGTGTGTAGCTGATTGTACAAGGAACAAAACATTTATGACAAAGAAACACAAATCAAATAGGAAAGCAGCATCCATGTGCACAAAAGGGTTGGAGATGAGCACCAGCCAAACCTCTGGTTTTAAATTTTAAATGAAGATGGAATTTAGGTGCAGGTTCAAAATCAGGTAGTGTTGAAAATGAACCAAAAGCATCCTGTGTGGAGTCTGCTCTTTCTAGCACAGGAAAAGCATGGCCAGCTTCTCAGAGCTCCCATATCATAAGCCAGGAGCTCCTCAGCAATCTGTTTGGGTAACCTGAGACAGGCAAGAACAAAATCTACCTCCCGTTGCTGCCCACAGATTTATGTGGGCTGTGGTGTGAGCTGGAGCCCGGCACTGGAGACCCCTCTGCCAGGAGCAGGGTGGGGGGCTCACACAAACCACAGTGCCTGCTTTTGGGTTTCCCTCTGCCTGTGGTGAGCAGGTCTGCTGAGGGTGCACCACAGCACTCAGTGCCCAGGGATTTACATTTCCCCTTGGAGCCAAACTGCCTCTGATTGGAACAACCTTTGCAAGTGCTGGACTGGGTGACTTCTGCTGCCATTAGCTGGTGGAGGTGGGAGGCTCCTGGCTCCTCTCCTGACATCCTGGTGAAACTCTGTATGTATCTAATGCTTCAAAGCAGTTTAATTAATGATAGCTCCTCAAAGCCAACTGTGCCAGTGGTATGGTATGATATTACATCCCATGTGGAGAGCCAGGAAGCTGCCAGTCTGCGGTGTGTCATTCAAGAGCTGGGCTGTAGTGATCAATTCAGAAGGTGCTGGTGTCACTCCTGAGTTCCAGAGCCCATGCCTATGGCCTGTTGAATGCAGTGATGCTGGTGAGGTGCTCCTGGAACTAGCAGGTTCAGAGGGGTTCCAGGCCAGAAGCAGCATACTCACGCTGATGCCCAGAAGAAAGACACATGGAGTATTTTTCTTCCTGCTGATGAGCTTTACTCTTCATCCTGCCATTATCTGGGTGTCACTCGTGTCATAAAATGTGAGACAGAATTGGTTTGGCCTTCCTGGCATAAACCGGTGTCACTTCCAGGTTATTTTAACTGTTATTGTACCCAAAGAAGAGAAGCAGACAGGCAGAAAGGCATGGGAAGAGGGTGGAAAGGTAAGAGGGAAGGAAGGAGCTGAGTCAGTGACAAAGGAAAAGCAAAAGGAAACTGTTTGAAAGGGTGTCACAACAGTTACAACAGGTTAACTCTGCCCATGAGGGCTTTGCTTGAAACCTAGGGAATAAAACCCATTGAAATCCAGTCTGAATCTTTCTCATTTCTCAGAGTTTTCCACTTAACTGGAAAGAATGAAACCCACTGAAATCCATTCTGAATCTTTCTCATTTCTCAGAGTTTTCCACTTAACTGGAAAGTCTTACCCTGTATAACACCTTCTATAGTTCTTGTGTACAGAATAACTCACTGTTAAGTGGTTCGCATGCTTCATTTCTGAGTATTATATTTATACTATGTGCTACAGATCTCACAAGAGAGTTTGAGAGGCTACAGCTCATCCTTTCTAACAGGCTGGAGGAGTTGGTGACAGGTAACATCCCATTGTGTCACCTGGGTTGTAGTTGGCTCCAGCCTTTCCTGAGAGCCACACAAACCCATCATCTGTACCACTTCAGAGCTGTGCTGTGAGCCCATTGCTCTGTGTTGCTGTCAAAGGCAGAGACCTCTTTCTGTCCTTTGAAATCCTATATTCTTTCTTAACTTCCTCTTTTCCTGCCTCTCCAGCCTCTCCTTCAGAATCATGTGTTTATCTAATGAAACCCTCCCAGATACGGCACTAAATGTATGTTCAGGCTCTTGAGCTGCCCCAGTCTCTGGTTCTGTTTGGCCTCTCTACAGATGCTTTTGGCCTAAACCTCCCTGTGAGCACAGCACCAATCCTTCCCAGTCAGGCTTCCTGTGCTGGTTTCCTCTTTTACACATGTGGGTCTCAGACTAGCAATTCATCATCCCTGGGGTGATTTCTCTTAGAAATCATAAGCAAACCACCCCAGAGGCTGCATGTGTGACATCAAACCCTAGACACCTGTGAGAACAGGGAACAAAACCCAATTCCTGATGGATAGATCCAGGGCTCTTTCCTGACTTGAGCACGAGGCACCATTGGGCATCAGAGGGACAGCAGTTGTGGAGCTCAGCTTCCCAGGCTCAGGGGTTCAAGGTAAGCATGCACTGGTAAAGGACCTGGTGTCTGAGCAGCCCATGCCCCTACTGCACACAGCAGCTCATGGAATCCATTCCATGTCCCTCCCTAAGGAGCAGCACTTCTGAGCTGTGTGCCTGCCAGCACTCACTGCACACACACAGCAATGCTGCACCCCAGAGGACTCACCCACTGGCTGTCACAGGGGCTCATTTCTGCTGTCATCCAGCACATCCTTACACGTTAACAAATACCCTTGGGTGAAACTGGGAATCCCAAGGGAAAATCCCAATCCAGAGCAGTTATGATGTTGAGTTTGTAGCTGGGTAAAAGCTACAGCTTTGCTGTGGGTGGAAGATGCTCATCACCTCCATGGAATTGATGTAGTGCTGTTGAGAACTAGGGAAAACCCTGGCAACAAAAGCTTGGCAGGGACTCTGGGACAGGAATTTAGAGTGAAAGCTCAGTGCTGAGGGGAATGGGGAGCAGTTGAACAGGGTTTGTGGCAGGCAGTTTGGCTCAGTTTAGTTGAGGAATGGATTGTTCCTGCATAAAGTTACTGAACATTTTGATACAGGTTCTAAATCTGTATCAAACTCCAGGATTCTGATTTCACCCATTAAGTTGATAGTTTGACTGCTGACAGCTACTAAAACCCCAAAGAAAGGACATTTCAAGCCAGGACTCCAGTCCAGGCCTGTGTCAAGCAGCAGTTGTGGGTTTGAGTTACATTTCTCTTTTCTTCTTTGTAGAATCAAGGTGCTGATGTTCAGATCTCTACTCAGAGGTGTGAAAGGCTGTGCATGGAGCCCCAGATGGAAAAGGAAGGCATCTTTGGAACTTGTGAGAGTGCAGGAGCCATCCAGCCAGCTCCAGAAGTGCTCTGCACTGAAAGGACATCACAAGCAAAGAGTGACAATGTACAGACCGACTCTCAACACCATGCTCATAGTGAGAAGGGAGGAAGTTGTCACCAACAAGTCTTCTGTGAGCAAGGAATGAATGTTGTTAGTGGTGGTGTTTCACCTTTCCCTGTACAGGACATGGGCTCTGCTCCTGACAAACAAGAATGTTTGTGTGCTGTTCTCTCTTCTGCAAAGCTCTGTGATGAGCCAAGGGAGGGAAGGCAACAGTGCAGCTTTGACTCACATGATAGCAATGACACAGATACTTTCTGCAGTCTCTCCTCTGATGAATCTGTGCTTGAAGCTCAGACCAAGTCAGGCCTGGAATGTGGAGAACCTGCGTGCAGAGGAGATGCTGATATATCTACAGTGCATGACAAGCTGTGGCAGCTTCTTCACGAAGATGAGGAGTCAGACTGTCAAATCCCATGTGAAACCAGGGGCATCACAAGCTTAGAAATCAGGCTGATAGGTACCAAAATCCCAGAACTGCACTGTGCACAGAAGACCTCTTCTGATCCTCCTTTGCCAGAGGAGCAGAAACCTGTTACACAGCCAGATAGTAGACAAAGAACAGAGGAAGGTGTCTCCACCGATTCTAATATCCTTCTTAAAATAGATGGAGGGCCCATAGGAAACACTTGTCTTGCAGAAGTGGTAGAAGCAGATGGTGTATGTGTAGATTCTATCACTGGAAATAAACCAGAAACACCACCATCCATTTGTGTTACAGCAAGTAGCATCATCCTAAATCCAGGGGAGTGCTTGGAGCCGGAGCCAAATCCCATGTTACCTAACAGCAGTGCATCCATTCAGATGGCTGTTCCTGGGGAAGGAGAGCTTCCCATTAATCATGCTTCCCAAGCATGTGATACAGGTTCTCCTGGAAGATTAAAGGATGCTCAGAGTGGTGATCGTGACAAAGAAACTCCAGATAAATCACATGGGACAGTTGGTCAGTTACTTTCCACTGAGCACAACATATCCTTGATGGATGAGACTGTAACTGGTAAAAGGTGTCATTCTAGAGACTGTTACCCAGCAAGGGAAGAGCTGCCTGATTTCCCTGAAGATA
The DNA here is from genome assembly GCA_026283785.1 of Coracopsis vasa. Lineage (NCBI taxonomy): Eukaryota > Metazoa > Chordata > Aves > Psittaciformes > Psittacidae > Coracopsis > Coracopsis vasa. The sequence goes on along the minus strand of JANHGB010052643.1, from coordinate 37,372 downwards.
AAGCCTTTTTCCCCAGTGGAAGCACCAACCAGCTGCCACATGAGGAACCCTCTTCTGTCAACACCTTACCTGAAAGTTATGGGGTGAGTTCAGCAGAGAAAGGAAACCACTCAGCCCTGAATGCACAGAGCAACACTGATCCTGACCGTGATCTCCCTTCAAGGAGTGACTGTCACGATTCCCAAGTTGTTTCTAATGCACAGGAAAATGTTACTGTAATTGAGACTCCTAAAAGCATCACACATAAGAATCCCCCCCAAACCACAGACCAACTGCCAGAAGTAGAAACCCAAGGAGTGGCATTCACCCCCTCTCCTGGGGATGTGGTTTTAAGGGATTTGAACATAGAATTGTGTAAAGCAGGAGGAGAACAGAGGCAGATTGGCAGGGCTGGAGCTCCCTGTGCCTCAGGAGCTAGGTGTGCCTCAGGGCGTCAGGCTGCAGCTGCCCCTCGCAGCACATCAGAACATCTGGGGTTTGGTAACAGCCCCTTCAAGTCTGATGGAGAATTAAAAGCTGAGCCCATCAAGTGGAAACACAGCACAGCAAAGAGTGGGCATGTAGCTGCTGGGGCTAAGAAGAAATTACCTCCAGCATCACTGTCCAAAAAGCCCCGTCTGGAGGAGAGAGGAGATGCCTGCAGGGATCCTGCCTATGCCACAAAGCCTGTGAGGAATGAGGCAGGAGTGAGTCAGAGAGAAGATAGAAACGAGCAAAGGAAACTCACTGTGAAAAAGGAGAGCAAAGGTAAGAGAAGGTTGAGTTTCATTTCTGTTCTTCCTCATATTCTAGCTGCAGTTTGACATTCAAATCCAAACATTCTGCAAGCCTCCTTTGCTGTAAACCATGTCCTGCCCTCACTGGTTTTAACCTGCAGCTCTGTGAGCTGCTACACTGTGGCTCCCAAACACAGTCACCCTGCCTTGGTTACCAGCTGGTTTTATTACTAGCCAAGTAGTAGTGTTATTAGTAGTGCCACATGTTGTGCAGTCCTGACTGGTGACTGCTGCTGGGTCTGCATTCCTCTTACCACTGTTGTGAATGACACTGCTGCAGTCAGCAATATTGAACTGGAGCAGCATACAAGTGAAAGGAGATTCAGGTTGCTGCCAGGTAAACCAAGACACAGACAGGAGCAGCAGCAGTGTAACAGCTGGACAGATGTTTGTGGTTTCTGTGGATGCTTTGCAAGGACTTTTGACAAAGAACAATCAGAGCAAGACTGAACAGGGACTAAAGCTGCACAACTGTGAGAGATTCTCATTACAGTGTGCTCTGGGGAGAGTTCTGCTTCTCAAATCACATTTAAAACCCCCAACCTTTTCTCTGTTGGAAGAGGAGTCCTTTGCCTAGAGCCAAATGTGTGGGAGGAGAGACACATTCTGCACAGCACAGTAAGCAGGCTGCAGGCACTGGGAGGTGCCTGAGCTCTTGCCATGTACCTGAGGCTGTGCTTGGAAAGGTTTTAAGCATTCAGGCCTGCAGCAGAGGAGGCTGATTCTCCTTCACCTGCTCCTGATATGCTTCAGTCCAGATTGAAATGAGCATCTGTACCTCAGAGTCGTGCGGGCCCTGCCCCAGCATTGTGGGGAGGTTGGAATGGTTCCTCTGGTACATGCTCAGTGTTCACCTTTGTGTTATTTACAGCTGGAGGAGGGAGGACTTTGTGTCAGGACAGTGGTAGTTCTATTTGCAGTTGTGTCACATACTGCCTCTGTCATTTTAGCCCTGATTCAGCAAGATCCATAGGCTTAAGGACTTAAGTGACTCCAAGTTAAACATAGCAGTGAATTCCAGGTGCCTGACCCCTCACGCTGGATCCAGCATTCCTTCAGCATTAACTGGGGAAAGCTAGACTGCAGGAATGGGATCCCCCCCAGGGGCCTTGTGTGACGCCAGCTCATTCACAGGATTAACACAGGAGGAAACAGAACGTCTTGCATTGTACGTCCCTTACATCTAGCAGGGGTGGCTCACTGGAGCACAGGGATGTGTCATGATCCCAAAACCCTTCCTTAAGTATATGTTGATTCACTTTCTTTCCGAGTAGCCTCCATCCTTCTGCTCACGCCATGCCCACGTGCTGAGAGCTGGTAAGAAGTCCTAGCAGAGAACCAGGTTGTGAGGATCAACCTCAGCCCGGGCAGAGGCTTCTCCTCCCCTAACCTAGAATCATAGAATCAACTGGGTTGGAAAAGACCTGTAAGATCATCAAGTCCAGCCCTTACCCCAGGACTGCCAAGGCCACCAAGACTGCCAGGAACCTGAGGGCTTGGATTTGTCAGCCAAAGGACCAGATGCCCTGTGGCTGGAAAGGTAGGGACTTTCCTTCAGGTGGGAAACTAATCCTTTAGAGCTGAAGTGGCAAAGGCCACTGACAGTACGAGATGCAGATATAGCGTGGGATCCTCCCTCCAGCTGGGCTTTAGAGGACATCACTGCATCTCTGAGAGCCTCATCCTGGCAAGGTGTGATACAAGAACACATTGAGACTGAGCATCTCTTGGGGCTTCAAGGCTTATCTCTCAAAGGCTTTTTCAGCTGATCCTTTAGGCAGAGAGAGTGTGTTTTGGTGAAGAAATGATTTTATGTCAATGCCTTTTCAGTCTAGAATCTCCCTTGGGTTCCATTCTATCAATTCAAAGTGGGGCATTGAATCAGTCTTAAAACCTCTGTATTTTAAAGCGTTGCTTTCTGCATCAGATAACTCATGTTTAGTTACCAGTGTTGCCAGATTCACATTCTTAACATCTGCCAATCACTCTGGAATTCCTTTTTAATGCCAAAGCAACATCTCCTAATCCTAAACTGTGGCTCTTCTGTTCCAAGCTCCCAAGCTGCTGAAGGGAATCCAGGCAGAACTCTTCCCTGACTGCTCTGGGAATATTAAGCTGTGCTGTCAGTTTGGTGACATTCACAGTGACTCCACTATTACCTGGACTAAAGATTCCAAGTTACTGGCTCGGCTGCAGAGGAGGTGAGTGGATGTTCCTGAGTAGTTTCTGAGTAGCTTTTGGGTACATGTGCCAGTGATTTACTCTTGTGCCTCTTAAGAGGATTAGTGTGCTAGGTGCTCTTCACACAGAGCATTAGTATTGGTCCTAGTTTGCATTCCCTGTGACATCATGGGATAAATGTATCTCAGACTGTTGGGAATAACATGAAATACATAACAGAGATTTAAAGCCATTTCTAGCTACAGTTCTTACTTCCAAAATATTCAGTATTGTTCCATGGAGATCTCCCTCCATCCCAACCACAATCTAACTGGTGTGGACCCAAGCACTGTTCCTTCTTTGGGAAATATATATGGGATAATCAAGGAAGGTCTTCTAAAAGTGTTGATGTGGGAAATGACCATGTTCTGTTCCAGTGCCCAGGATGACTCTCCTGTCTCGTTGGCAATAGCTAAAGCCAGTAACAAAGACCAGGGAATGTATTACTGCTGCTTGAACAATATGTATGGGAAGGTGACTGCTGAGTTTAATCTGACTTCAGAAGGTAAATCCCATTTATCATTGTAAGGAATAATAATGACAGTGGCAGTTCTCATTGATAGTATTACTACAAAATGTGTTTCTTTGTTTCCTTGTAGTATTGGAACATCTCTCAAGTTTCCAGAGCTGTGAAGGTAAGTAAAAGTCGCTTGAATTCATGGCAGTTTTGGAGGGGAAATACGCTCACGTAGGATGCAGTGGCTTGTGCAGGTGTTGGAGCACCCACCATGACAAGCTGTTGGCTTGCAGGTGGCTGTGGAGCTTCACTTAGTGCAGCAAGCAGCGCAATAGCATCCCCTCATGTCATGCAGACACACACACCAAGTACATGAGGGCACATGCTCACCTGCTCTGTAACTATACTCCAAGAGAAAGCTGGGCATGAAGCTTTGGAATGCTTTCCCTCTATGTTAACTTGTGTTTAATCACACTCAGTGTATGTCTTGCTGTGTTGCATTGCAACTGAGTCTATCATTTCTCAACAATGTGCAGTAGTGTAGAGAATCCAAACCAGAGAGAGCTGCAAAGCCTTCACTGCTGTGTAGCACACACCTTTGCTGTCCTGTTTAGCTTCTTCACTGATGTTCCTTGAAAAGAACCACTTCAAATGCCAGCCTGCAGCACTGCAGCCGATGCAGTGAGTGTGGCTGGTACTGGGAAAGGTGTTCCCATTATGGCCATACTGGATAAGGACTAGACTCTTTCAGCTGAGTGAACATGTTGGCAGCTTTTGTCATCTTTACCTTTCTCTACACTCTCTATTCTCTCCTTCTGAGCTACCTTTCTCCGTGCTGGCTTTAGATGGTAGAGGTAACAAGGTACATGTACAGCATGGTTCCAAGCCCTTACTAACACAGGTTAGGCCATGTGTTCTGTTACCACTGAGCATTTTCCTCCTGCTATGGAGGGCTGCATTTGTTCTTCCATGCCCACCCTGTGGCTATAGGAGGATGCTGTGCAGAACACAGTGGCTTTGTGTTGTAGGTATGGAGGAAATTGAGTTCATGCAGCTCATGTTCAGAGAGGACTTCATCAGTGACAGCTATTTTGGAGGGAACCTGCGTGGAGTGATAGCCACAGAAGAGCTTCACTTTGGAGAAGGCATGCACAGGAAAGCCTTCCGAAGCAGAGTGATGCAGGGGCTTGTGCCAGTGTTCAGCCCTGGGCACCCCTGTGTGCTCAAAGTGCACAATGCCATCACCTATGGGACCAAGAGTCAGGATGATCTGGTGGAAAAGAACTACAACCTTGCACTGCAGGTAAGCTCCGCTTTGGCAGCAGGAATCATGGGGAAAGCAGTCTTCAAATACTCAAACAGCTCATCTGTTAATGTGTGAAGTAATATTCCATAGGTGTATCTGTTTGTAACGTAGGAATGCTATGTCCAGAATACTGCAAGAGAGTATGCAAAGATCTATGCAGCTGAAGCTGAACCCTTGGAAGGCTTTGGAGAAGTACCAGAGTGAGTATATATCTATTTTATATACATCCACACATATGTATTGTCCTGGGCCACAGCTGCCCACTGTAATTCCTAAAGAAGAAAGAGGAATTCTGAGGACGGTGTTACTGCTGGAATCATGACCTGCATAATACTGAGTATCAGGGTGCTGAGAGAGGTTCCATTCCCATTAGAGAAGGATAATAAGGAGAACAGACAATAAGTAGCAGGCAAAAGGCCTGTTTTGATGTACATTTAGAGGAGAGTATTCATGGTAGTGTGGCAGCAGCTACCCCTTTGGCACTGTTGATCCAAGATATAAAACTTTGGTACCCAAGAGAAATAAGGTCATAGAGGATAACGTGTTTATGTTCTGGAGGTACCAGCCCTATCCAGATGTCTCCTGGTGTGGTTTAGACTTAGCTGTTACTCCCTGTCTGAGATGACTGGCTACTCTGTCTCTTACTCCTTCATTGACAGAACTCTCTGGATTTTACTAGTCTTATCCCTTGCTTTCAGGATCATTCCTATTTTCCTTGTCCATCGCCCTGCCAACAACATCCCCTATGCGACAGTGGAGGAGGAGCTGGTTGGGGAGTTTGTGAAGTACTCCGTCAGGGATGGCAAGGAAGTGAACTTCCTGAGGAGGGATTCCGAGGCTGGCCAGAAGTGCTGCACCTTCCAGCACTGGGTCTATGAGAAGACCAACGGGAGCTTGCTTGTCACTGACCTGCAAGGTGAGCTGTGTGAGTGCATGGTACAGGCTGGTGACCTCTCCCAGGCAAGGCCTGTAACTGCAGTGTGTCTGTGCCTGTTTTATGCAGCATCTCATGCAGACTGGAACAAAAGATAGGAGGCAGAGGTAGGGTATTTTCTTTTCTAGCCTTCAAGGAGAGAAGGAAAGAAAAGAAATGGCTTCCTCACATTTCTTAATGCTTAATGGTCTTGAGATCATAGTTTTCCTGTACAGAAAGCTGCACCTTCAGGACTGGGTTTTGCCTAGAAACAAGTCAACAAAGGGACAGGTTAAAACCCCCAAGTGTTTGGAGATACTGAATGAGAAAGGGTTTGGACTCTAGCATACAGAAAGTGAAGATCAGGTTGCCTGACTATTGCTATTTGATTGGCAAAACAAATAAGCAGTTGAGAACACTTTAGTCTGAGTTTGCAAACATCAAACACACAAAGCCCATAAATAAATATACACAGGGCAGGTGTCAGCAGATATTGTGTCTGTTCCTTAAAACCAAAATGTAATCCTCCTTACCCCATGGACTGGCTGCACAGGGGACAAGTTGCACTCTACTTATCACCTACTATCTGTGAACTACTGGTCTAAGACTGACCTCTAGGAATTGCAAGTGCTACAGAGCACAAAGATCCTGTTTTTATTGGGATACTTTCAGATGCTTGGGCAAAATGGTGACAAATAATGCAAGCCATGAATCAATGAGCAATATTTAATGCCTCTAGATTTGGTGCTGTTCCAGTGTAACACAAGTTCTCTGTTTCCTTGCTGCTTGTAGGTGTAGGAATGAAGTTAACCGACGTTGGCATAGCAACACTGGCCAAAGGGTGAGTGCAAAATGCTTTCTTCACAGCATGGCTTTGCTTTGCACATCAATCTCTTCTCAGTGCGTGCTGGGGTAGGCTGCACTGAAAGCTATTCTTGCTTCAATGTGAAAGAAAAGCATCCTCATCTGACTCTTTTAACTCCTTTTGGATCATATTTATGGGAACCACTTATGAGGGAAACACATTCATGTTGTTCTAAAAGGGCTACGCTGTAGGTTGGGCTTTGCTTTTGCTTCATGCCTCCCTCAAAATATGCTTGTTCAAAGAGTGCTTCATGCATGAAGTGAAGGTCTCTGCTGTCTTACAAGCAGGTAAGGCACTTTGCTTGGTGGTCCATCAGCTGGAGGAAGGCAGAGCTGGAAAAGCAGGACCAGCACTGGCTCCAGCTCATGATATTTAAGTAGACCTATTTCCAGGGAGTTTTACAATGGCTTCAGGTCTTTATGGGTGATTTAAGCCTTTGTGCAAACCTATAGGCCTTTAATGTTCTAACTTTCTCTTAAATCTGTTGATTAAAGCTTTAGTTACACCACAGGCCAAAGGAGCCATTGACAGGAACAGGCAGTGCTGCTGGAAAGGGGCAGAGGGTGGGGGTCAATGCCTTCAAATTCATGTTCTCCTTTGAGAAACTGATTGCAGTTTAGTATTTATATTAAAGAAGAACCCCACAGTATCTGTTACATTATGAATCTGGGAAAATCCTCAACATTTGCAGCTGGCATCCGTTCAATCCCTCCATTGAGCTGTGGAGCCAAAGTGAAAGCAGGTTAAATGAAGTTGCATCATCCACTTATAAAACACAAGCCATAAAAGTTTTATCTAGGCAACACTTGCCTGGAATCAGATTTATGGAAGTGCTTTAATGGGTGATGTTGTCCAGCTCACTGTGGGCAATTCCTCCTACAGAAACACATATTGGGCTAGGGAAGAGGAGGTGCAGTTTGAAATGACTATGCAGTGCAAGCTGTAGAAAGGATTCTATAATCACCTATGATCATCTGTAAGGGAATACCATTTCCCTTCCTGAGCAACCTCTTAAAATGAGTGTCATTTTGGCTGTCATTTAGCTGATGACATTGCTGCAAGACAGCAGGTATTTCCTAGTCCTGTTGGGAGAACAGGCAGAGTCCTACTTAGCCACAAAATACAGTGTGATGCTGGTGTGATTTAAAGATCCAAAAGTGATTTTTGGTGTAATTACTATAGAAATTGTCAGGAATTACCCCCTTTGCAGGAGAAGGACCTCACTGATCACAGCCAGGTTCTTACCTCCAATTCTTCTAAACCTGGGCCAGTCCCATCAAGGCAAAGCAGAAATATCCTTGGGGGATGCTTCTGTGGTCCTTGAGGAACTCTTCCAAGTTATTCTGCTCTTTTACCCCTCCTATTCTGTTTTCCCAATGAACTGGAAATCGAAGGAACCGAGCAGAGGATCAGTGATTCCTGCACTGCAGGAGCTGCAATACAGCTTCTGTCAGCAGAGGGCAAAGCCTCACTAGAAACCACACAGCCTGGCAGGGATTTCAGTGGAGCACTGGGACAAGCTGCACTCCTTAGAACGAGGTTTGTTGTAGAGGCTTTGGCTTTGGTAAGCAAGAAGTGTCCAGGTATTTATCCAGGCACAAAGAGCTGGAACTCAGGAACACGGTGACCCACGGTCATGGTGTTTGGTGGGAGTGGTGTTTACCACACGGGGACCTGATAGTCTGCTTTGAGGGCACTGGTGAATTGAGTTTAATTCCACCTGGCAACAAGAGCCATTGAATGCAAAGGTTGAGCCTGGGGTCAAATCCAACACTTCACGTTTAAGGAAGATTTGGTTTGGGTCAGGTTTAGGGGATTGAATTCTGTCCAGGTTTTATTATCAGTCATCTAGTCGGTGAGTAATAGTGTGTGCTGTGCAAAACAATATACTCATGTTTCTCAAGGCTTGGAAGGGCCAGTAGAATGGAGACCTTCCCCACTTACACATACCACAAGCTACAGAGTGCTTTGAATCAAGCTCACAGGTCCTGCCAGATTACAACAAGCTGTGGGCACCAGGTCTGTGCAGGACAAAGCACATCTGGAGGCACACAAGGGGAGCCTGTGGAAGCCCTTGGGCTGTCTGTGGATTTCTTGGGCTGTCTGTACCCTGCAGAGTCAAAGCAGGCTCATTCATCCTCTCAGCTCCCAAAGGGCAGGAGTGTTACCTGGGGCACATCTGGAGCCACAAGGACAGATGCAAACTGTTGTGTTAAGGGAAGTGGGGATGGCTCATTGAGGAGCAAAGCTAGGGAATAAAACCCCTCACATGATCTGTCTCTTGCTCACAAGATTGTTGTGCTCTTACTGCAGCTGTTTCTTGCACTTGTGGTGTTCTAAAGCTGTAGTTAGTTTAGCAGAGCCTCCAATTGTACATTTAAAGTGTCTCTTACTCAGAGTACCCTCTCAGCTACTGTTTCTGCTCCTGGTTAAGATGTTCCTCCAAAGACATACAGGAAGTTCCAAATACAGGTAGGAAAGGCATTTAGACAGACTTGTATTCACTGCATGAGAAAAGCTCAACCTTTTCATTCCAAGATGATTTCCACTAAGAATGGAGTATTCTCAGAATGTAACAGCATGGGAAAAGCACATGAAGAAGCCACCAGCTCTGCTTTAGCTGGTTCCTGGAGCCAGGAGCAGTGGTATCAAGAGGTTTTCTTGCTGAGCACAGCCAGGTTTGTCCCTGGAGCTTAGGAGCATACATATCTGAAGCTCCTCTGGTAAAGGAGCTCAGGGATAAAGCCCCAAGTCTATTATTTCTCCAAAGGAGGGAGAGAACAGCTCGTGTCCTGCTGAGCTCACCAGTGGCTCCCCACTTCAGTATCGTTTGGGTAAACCAGCACGAATCTTACTTGGAGAGGAGAGGAAAATAACCTCTTAGCCCTTTGACGTTCATCTGGCTGCCTATGGCAGTTGGCTGAGTAGTTTCTCTGGAGCAGGCTCACAACCTGGTTGTTAGAGATGCAGAATAGGGCAGTTAGATATAAATGGAGGCAGATACCATCCCCTTTTGCAAGGCATTTTGTTATCTTTTCCCCATTGGCACCGTCCTGCTGTAGAAGAAATCCTTATCTCTCAGAAAGAGCTTGACCTTCTCAGAGCACCAGCGTTTTCTTTAGCGCTCTGCAACCTGCAGGAGAAAGGAAGTTCTCTGGAATGCTGCAGTGAGCAGGTTGTGCTCATTTCAGTGCTAAACCTTGTTGGGTTTGTGCAGTGATAACTCACAGCTCACATCTGAGGATATTGTGTGTCCAGTGAACCAGGAGAATAGGGTCGAACATGCACTGGAAAAGGATCCTGATAGTCAAGTCTGTGAGAGAGGAGCATGGCACACAGGATAGGTACATGTTTGGATGGAAACAGCTTGTGGTTCTGACAACACCTCGTGCAACAGCTTTGTCACTTCATGGTGGTCAAGAGAACGGTTTCTAGTTGTAGAATTCATTTCTATGTTACTGAGACAAAGCTAGCCAGCAGACAGCTGCATTCCCAGCTGACTGGAATGAAGGATAGTAGCCAGGGAGCTACAGGACTTTGCCTCTTTAATCCTTTTCCGTCTCTGCCACTGCTTGTTGCCTGGTTTCCTTCCCCTCCCGATGGCTGGGTTTGACTCTCTGTGGCAGAAACAGCAGTGCTTGGTGTTCTCCAGTTGCTCATGACCAGCAGCCACGCTCTGCCTCCCTATGCTGAAAATGAACTTTGAAATCCCATCTGGCTTTTTCTTTTCTTTGTTGCTACAGATACAAAGGGTTTAAAGGGAACTGCTCCTTTTCCTTCATTGAGCAGTTCAGAGCCCTCCACCAGTGCAATAAGTACTGTGAGATGCTGGGGCTGAAATCCCTCCGAACCTCTCACCAGAAACAGAGGAAAGCAACAGCCATGAAAAGCAAAACCCTTCCAAACTCATCATCTATGAAGAAAACAGTGCCCAAGAAAGTCAGAGAACCCAGAGACTTCATTGCTTCAGAGCACTGAGTTGCACCATCCCACCCTCTGGAACCTCCTCCTGAGGACCTGTAGTAGTGATGGGCACCAATGACCTGGTGGGACAGCTTCAGGCTTTTGCCTCCTGACATCATTCTGGAGTCATCCTCATGCTGATGCCAGCAGCAAAGGAAGGAGCTGATTCCATGGTAGTGGCACCTGGGATTTAACACCAGGCAAGGTTTTGAAGACACACTAAGCCATTTCCCTGGAGTATCTTACAACCCTTCTATGACTTGGTGTCTGCACATTTTGAGACTGGACGTGGAGTGCAGCACATGTCACTGGAGAACATCTTCCCTTCCTTGTGTCTGTGTCTGTGACCCTGTGGGTTCAGCTGCTAGAAAACATCCACGTATTTCGGCTGCCACTTACTACAAGTTTTGCACAGTGTTGTTGCTCAGGCTGCTATAGAGGATTTGTTTTCTTTCCCAGATCTTTGTGTATTGTAATCCCACTATAATCCCCCTCTTGTAATTGTTTCTCCCACTTACATGTCTTTTAATACAAGACAAAGCCATTCAGGATTGGGCATATCTGTCTTCTTTCCCTTTCACCATTAGTTAGCATATTTAAGGTCCTCACTAAGCGGTGTCATCAGTTTAAAGATGGGCAACTTGTGTGATTCTCCAGAGAATTCCTTGCTTTCCATGCAAGCTTCCTTGAATCCAAGTTAATCCCATGACAGCACTATTGTAAGGTAGAGATGTGGAGTCTGCATGTTGTCACACAGCTACCAGCTGAAATAAACCTTTACCCACAGGGGTATTTCACCTCACAGCACTTCCAACTAGAAGTACCATGGCTTCTCTGTGTGGCTTAGAGCTGCTTTTGAAGGATCATGACAGAACCTCTCTGCTGAAGAGAACTGATTCATCCAGGATGCCTAGGCAAGGCCGGAGCTGGAGAAGGATACTGAGCTCCATTGACGTGAGTGTAGCTTACATGGAGATTTGCAGGCAAAGGAAGGACAGATGCACATCAGAGGATGCAGTGAGTTCACTGGAAGTGGCTGTAGAAGATGCAGTGTGTAACAGAGCATATAAACACTGAGCATTGGCATGGTTCTGTGATTCTGAACCCAGACCACATTCTGGTTGTGTTTCTGGTTTGAGGGATTGGATATTTGTCACTTCTCTTCCAACTAGACTTGACATCTGTACTCAGAAGCTGGTCCTTATTCTCTGTTATTGATTTTGCAGAGCAGGTGTGGAAGTGCAGCCCTATATAATGACAAGCCATCATATTTGGATTAAATAGTCACACACCCAGCCAAAATGGGTGCTCAGGACTTTATTGAACACTGTGAATAGACATACTGCATTACTGATGTGTTACAACACTGTGAGTCACCATCCCTCAATTCCTGTCAGTGGGAAGCCTAAATGGTGATAATGGGAAAGGCAAATAGGAACCCCTGGCAATAGGCTGCTTTAAAGCTGTCATTTCTCTGTTCTAGAACAAAAGCTTCAGTTCTAACAATGTCATGTGGTGCTGTTAAGATTCAGCCTTTGCCCTGGAGTTCAGCTACATGTGCAATTACACCGGGACAACTACACATTAGTAGCTACCACAAGCAGAAGGTGCTTCACTGATTAACTCAGGTCAGAGCCATCTCCACAGGCTGCAAAATCCTGCTCCGTTAGGGTGCCCAGAGGGTTGTGCTTTGGTGTGTGTAAGGCAAGTGGAGAAGTGAGTCTTTGCCTCTTACTTGTTTGGTTGTTGCCCCATCCCCTGTCTGTCCTGTCCTCCTGTCTGTCTGCTTCTACAGCCAGGAACTCCATGGCAGTGCAGGCCCCTCTTAAAACACCTTCAGTTCCTTACTGATGTGTCTGGGTCATGATATGAAGAGAATTTACTAACACCAGGATATTCCTATCCATCTATCCATCTAAGATCAATATTTATTGTTCCTGACAGCAAAACTGGACCAGGAAGGGGGAGGCCAGCAGGTCAGTATGTACTGGAAGGATGGTATCAGGAAGTGGGGACAGCAGTCTCTCAAAAGAGACTTTATATCCCTTGGAATGATGTTAGAGGGACCAGGAGCATGTGATGTTCTTCTCTGTCCTCCTACTTGGAAAGGGCAACTGTCTCTGTGTCTGGTGTTTGTTTGGGACAGCAGGCTTGGAAGAGGGAAGAAAGCAACAAGAAGTCTTTCTTCTTCCTGTGGGGAGGAAGCTTTATCTTCTTCCTTTGCAAAGAGCTGTTCTGCAAGGTTACAAGCACTGCAAGGCAGAGGAAAGGTGGAGTCTAGAAGATTCCCCCTCACTACAAATCAGAGTACAGCTTATTCAATGGGATTTTGGCTTCCCAGGGCAGTGCTGGTGCTTGGCTTTCATTAAACCCTTTGCAAGCTCCTACAGATGCTTCCTACTCTTTGCAGTAGTTTTCAGGAAAATTTCTATGAGGAATTGTGAGCATTCCCAAGCTGGCTTTGTGTTCCAGAGGTAACCAGAACCCCACGGATTCCAATGATGACATTGGAATGATGATTCCTTCTGTTACTTGTGTGCTTTACAGCTTTGCTCAGAAAGGAAAAGGCTAAGCCATGCTGACATGCACGTAGGAAGGTCATTTATTCCTCGTAGTGGTGGAGAGCCCATTGCTGCTGTTCACGTCCTGCTCTGAACTGATGTCTTGTCCACCAGTAGCTATTTAGTGTGATAATGGCGTTTGATAGGCTGGACACAAACACCATTGTCACACTCCACAGCTCTGGAGGTAGGAGATCCTTAGGCCATGGAAGAAGTGCTATAGGCACATGGCAGACTTTGGGGGGGAGCTTCAGAGACCTGCAGAGCATAAAGACCGTGGTTATGCAGATTTATACCTGGTACATCAGGAGCCTCCTCAGGGAGGAATCCTGATGCTGGAGTTTATATTTGTTCTCCATATACTTGTTTTTACCAGCATTTCAGAGCTATGGATATTCAGTTATGTGTCATCACCATGTCTGAGTACTGCAGGGAAGCAGAGAAGAGAACGAGGAGCACAGGGAAGGCACGAGATTAGAAACCAGAGCTTGGTTTGTATCTTACTCTGCCATGTATCCACTTTTCCCTCAGTCTATAAAGACTGTCAGTCAGTGTGAGCATCCGTGCAAGATCACATTGGATATTAAGTGGAAGAAACACTGACCTGTGCAGGGAGAATGTAGCTTCAGGAAGGTGCAAGCCAGCTAGTGAGTGTTCACTAATAGGCATAGCAAAAGAGTTTTAATAACTATCTGATAGCTGTAATGAAACCTGCTCTCTTAAAGAAAGCTGCCCTGGTGCTGTGTCACACAGAGATCCAGCTCACTGTTCTTCAGCATCAGAAGCCAAAGGAGCACAAGTACAGTACATTGCTCTCTAATTTGTCTCAACATCAGTGTTCTTTCCCCTTACCTTTCCTCAGACACATTTTACTCAGCATCCCCTCTTCAGCAGAGCAGTAATCAGGTAAGATACTACTTAATCCCTGAGGAACAGCCTGACAGGCCTTGGCAGGTACAGTGTGAAAAGCTTCACTGGGAAATGTGTGTGACAGCAGGTATGGTGCAGCTGCAAGCAGGCAGCTTTATAGTTCCACAACTGAATCTTCCCAAGACAAAAGGTAATGAAAGAAAGGGAATGGCCACTAGCTTTTAGTATTGCAATGGAGAAAAAACCCTGGAACAATGGGGAAGTTACAGGTTGGTGCAGGGAGAAAGCAGAAACATCAGAGAAAAGGAACTAAATCCACTTTCTGCTTCTCTTCTGCTACTCATTGGTATAAAGAGGGTGACTGGAATGTTCTTGTTGAGCAGATAGCTGTGAAGAACGAGGGGGTTTTTCAAGAAGTATCTTGATGGATCCCGGAACCTGTCCCTTCTGTATATCCAGATGTGGAAGATTCCTGTGTCCCTGCTGAAGTGTGATCACACTTACAGCCAGCTCAGCAGTCAGAATTCACCTGCACTGGTGATTTGTGTTCCTCCATTTAGCATTTCCCTTTCCTCACATGAATTGAGCATGGGAAGCACTTACCTGAGCCAGCTGCCAAGTGAGCCTCTGGTGTGTCCTTAGGGCTTGGCAGGACTGAGGTGCTGCTGGAGCTTTGGGGGTTCCTTGGAGGAATTGGGTTCCTTTTGGGAGACACCAGCAGTGGGGAGCTGTGGAAAGCTCTGCTCGCAGGGGCCACTTTTCCCTGCCCTTTATGGGATCCTGAGCTTTGAAAGTAAACATTTCCTTCTCTCTCTGATAAGTCCTATTAAAATATTGATCTGGGGGAGGGAGACGGCCCTCACTGCAAGGGCCAGAGTCACCTTTAGTCACACTGAGCAGGGGAAAGAGCTCTGCAATCCGCATTTGCTGTATCCCCTCAGAGAGTGCATAGGAGGGTAGAGAAAACTGCAAAATCCAGGCTATTTCCAGCTGCCTGTTGTGCTTAACCCTGATGGAGAGTGGTTGGTCTTCAGCTTAGATACTTACCTCTTCCAGGGAGGTGATTTCATCAACACCTCAGATCACAGGGCTAACTTACTGTCCATGCTGGGGTTTACCAGCCTGTTTCCCATTGTTAATGTTGATTTACTGCCTTGTCTGTCAGGAACTTTTAGAGCTCAAAGAGGCTGTCGTGTTTTTAATGGGTTCACTTTCCAGCTGTGAGATAGGGGAAAAATCTGCCTTTAGCTGAGCTGATCTGAACACCAATGGCAAACCAGGTATTACACACGCATTTCAGGACCTGTATTTATAGGTTCTTAGCAGTCTTGTCACTGCACATCCAGTTCAAGAACAGCTTTTCCCCTTAGAAAACCTCCATACTTTACAATTCTCAGGGATTTAATGCCACAGTTTCATAACCTTAGTTGTAAAAGCCATGTCAGCTGCTATTGTAGATGACAGGACTGTACCCTTTCCAGTTCTGAGGCAGAAAGACTTGCACTAGCACAAAGCACAGATGAATAATGCTGCCATGGATCTCCTTAGAGCCCCTTCTGAACCAGGGCCTACTTTTCAGTTGACAGTGTATGGGTTTGGGGTAAAGTCTCCCATTTGGAACTTGTACATGCACACAGTGTAAAGCTGACAGACTTACTAGTAGCAGTTGTCCAAAACCAGCAGAGAAAGGCTAAAATGTGCCACTTTGAATCACAGAGGCAACACTGCTTACCTCTGGGCTGTGTTTCAGGACAAAATGGCAATGTCTAGGTGAAGCTCTGCCCTGGAGCTGGGGCTCAACAGCCTTGCAGCACTGGGTACTGCTGCAGTTTGGCTCCAGTTCTTTGCAATGGAATGCCAAAGGATTTGGAAATTCCTGTAAAAAAAAAGAAGGGAACTGGTTTGTTGAAATGTTACGAAAGGTGACACAAGGACAGATAGTGCAACACACATTGCACATGCATCCCAGCACCAACTGCTTCCCTTGAAATCCATAGGTAGGAACCCAAGTGAAATGATCTGACTGACGCTCAGTCTGACTTAGAAGCTGGCAGAGGACTGAGTGCTGTGGCCTCCAAAGGGCCCTAAATGGTGCAATGATTCCATTTTATGAGCGTAGCCCCTGGTGACCAAGGTGTCACTATCCAGAGGGTGAAATTTCATCTATATGAGAGTTCCCTCTGATCATTTTCTTACATAAAATGTGGAGGATACAAAGAGTGCAATAGAAACCTGAGGAATGGAGCCAGTTCTCTGTGGAACAACTCCCAGACTGAAGGAATATTCACTTCCCACTATGTTAGGAAGTTTTTCATTGCAATCAGGGAGAAAGTGTAAGGGTTGTGAGTGCTATAAATCCCTGTGGAAGAGTAACATCCCCAGCCATGGGAGCCCTGATTCTGCCATCCTCTGGAACCCTGATATTTAACAGTTCTCCTTCCCAGGATTCCAGCCTCAGAACTGTTGCACTAATGGCCATTCCCAAATGAGAACTTGTATCCATGTGGCTTTACTCCAGCTCTATCTTTATTGAGCATAGAATCAATACTCTTGAATTGATTTGGTTTGGCTGTTTCATCTGTGGAAAAATCCTGTGTCAGCCTGCCAGTGGTGGGATGGCTTCCTTGGATCCGGACTTCCAGACAGAGCTGGAATGGAGGTTCAGGCTGGATCCTTTTATGGAGAGAACTGCCACATACTCAGCATTGTAACTGAATTCACCCCTTTGCTGTGACCTGTTGATTTCAGTGAATCCATGCTGACTGACATCAGTTTAGGGTAATAACCATAGAGCTTTTAGAGGGAATTGCATCAGGAATGCAAATGGGCAGAGCTGGTGTTTACCTGTTTATCCCAGATTACTACAGCATTCAAAGGGCATCAAGCACTCAAGGAAGCATCTTTACAACTGCTAATACCACAGTGTGATAGACAAAGGTGAGGCATATGTAGTGCTAGGCCAGTGTAGATCATGGAAGGGAGGATGCTGTGACCCTTGTAAGTCAATGGCCAGCAGTTAAAGATTACCTGTTCTGGTCATTGTGGCTACTTGATAGAGAAAGATTAACTCAGAGCAGCATAAAGTAGAGCAAAGGTGTTTAACCTGGAAACCATGATCCCTTCTGCTTGCTGCTGGGGCTCAGTAAACGGGATTGATTGGAGTTTCCCAATCATGGAACTCATTACATCAGCTCCAGATCGTAACGACTCGCCATGGGACACATCCCACACGCAGAGTTGGGCTTGAGGATCATGTGCAGATGGCGGGTGTCAAGTCTGACTGGCAACGTACATCCATCACAGTGCTGTTCCCCAGCGGAATAGCTGGGGTAGGATTGAAGCAATCCTGATGTAAGCTAACTGGTCAACCTGATGTTCATGTATGTACTATCTGGAGTTGGGGGAGGGGATAGCAGCTCGCTGTCCTACTGTGTAGTGAGTTCTCTTGCTCTGCAGCCATTAAATGCAAGGGGTTTAGTCAATGTGCCATAAAGTTCCATGATCAGAGAAATGTGAGTCAAGTCTGCCTCATCCGTCACTTCCCTCTGAACCACATTAGGTGCTGACACACTGCACACAGGGGATACACAAAGTTTAAGCTTAGAATAGCAACTAAAGACTGGTCATTACTTTTGGAATCCAAATCCCAGTGGGACCGTTCCCCTCAGGAACCAGCACAGTAAATCAAAGCTTGGCTCAGCAGTGGCCTGTGCCTCAGGAAGACAAGAAACCCCTCTCAGCATCCGCTGCCTCCTCTGGTCTACGGATTGATTCACTTTGATACCTCACTGCCTTCTGCTCATGGCTGTTCGTGCATCGTACACTGGGGGGTGGCTCTCCTCTCAGCACAGAGGGATTTACACACCACAGCCATGGCACAGCCACCACACTGAGGTGAGCGCCTGCAGGAGCTCACATGGAGCAGGCACAGCGCAGCGGGAAGGACCTTGATGCCGATGAGGATAAGCAACTTTATTGATTTACAAGTAAAACCCCATTTAAATCCTCTTTAAGGGCTTGGTAAGGCTTTAGTGGCCAGCAGTGTGGTAGCTGCCATTCCCATCCCCATTCCCATCCCCAGGAAAGGCGTGCGCAGCATCCCCATGTGCCTATGGCAGCTGTGGGGCCGTGGCGCTGCCTGAGGGGCAGGGCGGGGCGGGGCCCAGGGGGCGCTATAGAACCTTCTGGAAGGGGCTGGGCAGGCGCTGAGGTGGCTCTGCCTGAGGGGCAGGGCGGGGTGGGGCCCAGGGGGCGCTATAGAACCTTCTGGAAGGGGCTGGGCAGGTGCTGAGGTGAGGTGGCTCTGCCTGAGGTGATGGCTGCCCCTCAGTGCCCGGCACCATGGCGGGGCTGTGTCCGTCCCTCACAGCCCAGCCCCGGCACCCAACAGCCGTCATCCACGGCGGGAAGGAGAGCAGGGACCCTCTGCGGGGTGCAGCATGGCGCTGGTGAGCACAGCACCGGAGCAGTGAGTGAGAGATCTGAGGCAGATGCCATTACGGGTGCTTGGTACCTTCGGCTCCTCTGCCTCCCTCGTGCTGCAGGTAAAACCTCTAGATTACACAGATAAAAGGGATTCAATGTAGATTTTCACACACTTCTTATTGGTTTTGCTGTTTTGATAAAGATTGTAGGTGTGAAAATGGGTTGAAAAGTGATGGGTTCATAACGCCATGTTGGTCCTTTAAACCTTTCCTTCCTCTGCCAGTTGGACCTGGGAAAAGAGCTATGTGCTAACAGTGCATGAACTAAAAGCCAAGGAACAGCCACGAAAAGGATGATTAAATGTGCCTTGATAGGGTTTGTGCTGGGTTTTTCTTTATATTCCTCTGCACCTATTCCCCATTAAACAGAGAAGTGTAACGATAATAGCAATGGTTTGGGACAAAGAGTGGTGACAAAAAGGAATCAGTGTTTTAGGTGACATTGCAGATGCTTTCCTTACCAAATGTAAGCTTTACACAGGTACCATATTTAGCCTAACAGGTTACTATCTCATCTACCACCCTATGCAGCATGACATTGGATTTCATGTGGCTTTTCCAGCCCTGGATGCCACAGCTCTGCTGAACTCCAGTTCTTTTGCCAAAATCCCCATTTCAAGAGCTCAAGGATAACAAATCTGCTGTTTGTTTCTTTTCCTTACCTGTCTCTATGGGTAGTGGATGACCCTATGGGCAGAATGTGTCCTGGGGCAGGGTATGGGCAGCACAGCTGGTCTGCATTTGCTTAGATTAATGCAGGTGCTGAGCATGAGGCATCCTCGGGTCTCTGTGTGTTAGAAGGGATTCCTGCAGTGTAAAGAGAAAGAATTAAAGCAGGGAGAAAAGGGAGGAAACAGCTCCTGTTAAAGCATTGGGGAGCTCTCAAGTATTCCTCTTTGTTCTAATGCTGAAGAATGCTATGGGAAGGGTTCAGTGAGCAAGAGCTGGCTCTCAGCTGGACACCTCAATGGCTATAGCATCTGTTAACTATGAGCAGCTCACACATTGCAGGTAACTTGCACATGGAAACAGCAGGTGACTGAAACATGGATCCTGAGCTCAACATGAACTGGAGCAGTAGCAATTCCTTGCCTAGCACTGGGAACTGCAGTATTAGCATGGAAAGAGTTAATTCATGCTGCAGAAGCAGGGAAGGGAGTGCCCCAGGTGGCTGGACAAGCAGGCAATCAATTAAGACTTAATCAAGATCAGGTGTGAGGGGATCTTTCTAGAGTGTCCAGTCTGCAAAGTGATACCCATGTAGCTGGACCCTCAGAATAGCCTTTGTTAACCTGGGAAGGCACAGGGGATTGGATTTACTGGATAGCAATGGCTCTGGACTTTTCGAGGCTGCTCTTCAGGACTGACTCAGCTGGAGTGAGTGAGCTACAACTGACAAGTAAGTAGACTTGTAATCCTTGGTTGTAATGGGATGACTCTGAGTGGTCAGCAGTTAAAATAGGAGATGGTGTTCCTTTGGCATGTATTAGACTTGATGCCCTTTATAGAATGGGCATTGGTGGGAAATGAGCTGGATCAGCAGAAAATCACTAGAAGACTTATGTTCCTCCAATCTTTGTGTTATCTTGAAGGTGTGATTAATGGAACCAGAGATGGCCTTGTGCCTGGGGCTCTGGGTGGCCTGGTCATGTGTGATGGTGCCTGGGTCCCTTCTGTGACTGTAGGGTTTGTGTTCTGGGCACAGGGACCTTTCTGGAGGAAAAGGACAGAATCAAAGGTGCTTTTCAAAGTCAGCTCTTGGATTGGTGGGTTTGCAGCCCACTGACTAAGCTGTGTGGCACAGAACTCCCAGAGGTGTAATCCCAAAGCCAGTGCTGATGGACTGGGCTAAGGCATTCATGTCCCAGCAGTTTAGAAGGTCTGGGCTTTGCTAAATATCTGTTTGATGTTTATGTGAGCATCTGCAGCATACGCACTGATAGAACTTAACTGTGTGGAACAGGAATGTTGGAGTCCTGGTAGCTAAGACAAAAGTGATGATCTCCCTTGTTTGTGACCTGCCTGACTGGAGTGTTTATGGAACGGCTGGAGGGCAGCTATAGAATGCCAGACTTTGTGCAGGCATTGAGGGATTATCAGTCAGAACATGTTCTGGCATGTTGTGGAGCTGGGGGAGAGGCTGGATCTAGGTGAGTGTTGCTGAGGAGCTGCTGTGTTTTGAGGAGCAGTATCGAGGTGCAGCCTATGGCTGAATATTGCTCTGGCTGAGGCAGAGCTGGTTTGTCACTTGTGGCAGGGCACACTGGGGTCCTGAGGCCCATTGTGCTCCCTTGTGGTCCCCAGGGCTGGTTGCCCTGTCCAGCAGGCAATGGTGGATGGTGTGTGTGGAATTCTCTCTTGGTGCAGTGCCCTACAACTCTGGAGTTCTTTACATGTATATTTGAAGTGAGTACCCTCAGCAAAGCTTCAGGACATGCTTGTGCTGCTGTTTGAGGTCAAAGAACATCCCATCCTCTACCTCAGCATGAAATAGCTGCTGTGAAAGCAAAAACGTTCGATAATATGGTTGTTCCTTGTGTGTGTTCATGTAATCCATAATAACATTGACATGTGGCTGTGTTTGCAGAAGGAGCTTGAGCTCAGTGTAAGAAGGAGGAGCTGCTCATCCTCCTGCTGGATGGGGAAGTGACTGAATGCAGGAGCTCTTTAACGAATCCCTGAGCTCTTTCTAAGCTGTTAGGAGTTGGATGCCAATGATAGGAATTAGCTGCCTGTGTAACCATATTCCAGTTCAGCTCACCTATTGCCACTGGTTTTCCAGGTTAGACAATGTTGTAGAATTCAGTTAAAAGAATGCATTTGAGGCTTTCTTTTTCCTGTGCTTCATTTCTTAATATTGCATTGGTGTTATTGTTTGAAAGAAGAAATAGTTGCTGGTCAAACACATTTTCTGTCTGTATTTTTTAATGGAGAAATGAAAATCCACGTGAGCTTTTTAAAGGAGAAAACAACCCCAAGATGGGGGAGGGAAATGCTGTTTGCTTTGTGACAAATGCTTGCTTTAACATCTATTACCTGAAAGCAGGTTTTTTTGGAGACACAGATACTTCAGTGCTTTTGAAGCAAGGTATCTGCTGTATCAGTCTCTAGTGGTCCCTGTAGGGGTTTATAGCCACTGTATAGCTTCATAATGCATCAGGACACCCTGTATTGCTGAATCACTGATAGCATCTCAGAACACAAAGCATGTATCTAATATCTGCACCTTTAGAGCACGTGTTTAGCCTCAGAGGAGTCAGCTTCAGCTGAAGGAGTCTGGGTTTTATGGGGGTTTAATTTTAAAGGCTAAAACCTGGTACTGGCACTAAAGAAAAATGACACTTTCCAACCTCTTGTGTTGGCAATCAATTCAATTCTTGGTTTAGTGATCTCTTCATTTAAAGAGCAAGTAAAAATCAGTTATTTTCTTGTCCAAGTAACAACTCTTTACACAATGTGCAGTCATTTCAGCAGGATTTGCTTTCAAGGTTCACTCAGATCATTCTCTGCTTAGCAAGTTACAAATCAGAGTTATGCTTACAGGATAAATGCTGTATGAAATGAAACATAAAACTCACCTGCTGTTCCTAGAACACTCCTGAAACCTTGGATTTCTTCTGAGGCAGTTTATTATGACTGGAGAACTCAAAGCACCACATGCACAGACCTTTCTCCCCAGTGGAAAGAGGGTTATTTCCTCCAGGTATGAGCTGATGGTTTCCACCTCAGCTGCCTGAGCGGTGTGTGGTGGGACTGGCACTGTGCAAAGGTGGCACTTGTGCCTCTGCTTCCCAGCCACAGGGCTGGCTGTGTTAAAGATTACTCGAGCACCAGCCTGCTCTTAGATCTGAGCAGTGCTGCTTCTCTAGCACTTAGCCTCGACTATGTTTGCCCTGGGATAGATAGGGCTTCATTTCTCAGGATGCCATTCGTTGTGGTTTCAAACCCCATGCACAGGTTTGGGTACTGGGAGCCTGTTCTCCTGTTGGGGGCTGTGGGACTTTACAAGCCCCCGAGATATGCAGAGAGGAACATAGGTTTGAATGTTGTGAAATAGCCTTCTGGTGGGGAAATGCACATGTGTTCCCCGTGGTGGAGTGAGGTGCTGTATTCTCAGGCTTGCTGCTGATCACAGCTATTTCACATACATGAACTTGAGCAGGTTAAATATTAATCCTCCTTATCAGCCCTCTGTAAGTAGTGAGCTCTGCTTTAACTTCAGGTAAATGAACAAACCTTCTGGGGTGATTTGTTGGTCTCTTCTCCCAGGTAGCAAGCGATAGGACAAGAGGAGATGGCCTCAGGTTGCACCAGGGGAGGTTTAGACTGAATATTAGGAACAACTTATTCACCAAAAAGGTTGTCAAGCTCTGGAACAGGCTGCCCAGGACAGTGCTGGAGTCACCATCCTGGGGGTGTATCTAAAAGACATGGATGTGGCACACAGGGCTGTGGACTTGGCAGTGGGAGATGTGATGGTTGATGGCTGTCTTGGCCGCACTGAGCATGAAGTGGTGGAGTTTAAATGTGTTGATGCCATGAGAATAAAGGTCAGCAGAGCTCCTGCCCTGGTTGCCGGAGAGCAAACACCAGGGAGCTGGGGAGCAGTGTCCATGAGAAACTGCTTGTGAAGTCTCTGAGGTCCATGAGTGTTGCTTGGGTTTTAAGAACCAGCTTTTTAAAGCAACTTAGGAGCAGGTGATCCCTGTCCTTCCCAGGGCTTCCAAACTTGTACAGTTCCAAGGTGGGGGGGAATGTCTTGGCCTATCCAAGGCTTTTTCTCAAGCCCCTCTGCACTGCCTTAGTATACAGTGGTTCTTTGAGGGTAATAGGTAGTGCAGGAGGGCTCAGAAATTGGAACAGGGAAGTGCCAGGGGCTCTGAGGGATCAACCAGAGACTGTCCTAATGCAGCTGAGATGGGATCTGGCCATGTAATCACAGAGCACACAAAGTGTGATCTCAGCTTTCAGATACTGTGCTTGGGAGCATGAGAGCAGGAGGGAACCAAGCACAGACCATTGCAAAGTGCTTAGTGGGGTTCTCTGCTCCAGCACCTATTCAAGTGGTAGGTATTGGATTAAGTGTGATACTGGGAATGAGTTGGAATGCTTCTGTATGGAAAATAGCAGGCGTCCCAAATCCGAAGGATGCTGTGGCATTCAGAGGAGGGAATCTGCTTGATATGAGCTTTTGCATTTGTAAGACATCTAATGGGTTCTTAAAGCACTGAAGCTGATGGGGTAGAAGGGGAGGTCTTCATATAACCAAGTATCAAGCTATAAGAGAGGCAATAAAATGGAGTCAATTTGTCCCCAGGAGTTTCTCAAGGATCTACAGTTGCATTTCCAATGTATTTTGACTGTCATTCCCATTTGCAATGTGAAAAGGTTTGCTGAGCCCCTGTTTTGAGTTCTTGGGGGGGGTGGGTGTCATGTCCTGCCCCCTGCTGCTCTGCCAGCAGGAGCCAGCAGCCATGAACAAACAGGATGCCTGTAGGTGATCCCCTGAAGTGACTGCTGGGTCATTGGACTCCTGGCCTTCAGCATGTGGGCAGGTGTGCTCAAACAAAGCTATTTAAACACATGCCAGGGCACAGATAAAGTGTGGTGAGGATATGTATGTGTATATATGCATCAGTCTTGGAGCAAAAAGGAAAACAGGGAAGAAAAAGGCATTTTTAATGAGTCCAACAAGCAAACCCAATGACAATTCTTTCTGCAGATTGACTTTAAATTGAGACAGTCAAATGTGCCTCAGTCCTCTCTGTTAAATGCCTTTCATGTTCTGTTGTTGGATATTGTTGAGTCTGTGCTCTGGAAACCCTCACTTGTGTATGCCATAAGCATTGAAAAGTCTCTGACTTCCCTGAAGATCGTGTTTGTTTCCATGTTGTTCCATATGAAATGCAAGAAGCTATCACTTCCTGAACTGTGGTGAATAGTTTGTAATGTCCTCAAAGTGCCTTGAATTGCTTCCATCCATTCTTCTTACTGTGAGTTCAGATACTGCTGATAGGCTTGGGTTTGATAGCTACTTGTCCTCTGACAAAGGAGCAGGAGTAAGGGAATATGGTGTTTCAGGCTTTGCGAACAAGAGCTGAAAGAGCCTGAGAGTGGATGTAGCACAGAGGCTTCATCCCTTTCTTCCCTTCTTTTTCTTGTAGAGCCATGTGAAAGCTGTGTAAGGTGATGCTGGAATTGTTTATGGTAAAACTACCCTTATGTATTGGGTATGTAGCACCAGACTGTATTGCAGGGGTTTGATGTGCTCATGAAGGCAGCAGAGATTTGGGAACTGGCTCTGATCTGAAATTCCTGGATCCTGCATTCGAGGCTGAAGAAACCAGACACAGAGGCAGCTGTTAAATATTCAGAGGAGAAGGGGTGTCCTTGGAAGCTGGAGGCTTTTGTCATTTGGCTTTAAGTTAAAGATGAAGCAAGATCTTGCTTCCAGGAGTTCACAGTGGGGAAGATGCAAGTTCTGGTCCAAACCTCTGGTTTAGAAGAGCTGATACTGACTCTCCTTAGTGTTCGTGCCTATGCTTAAGCCCCGATTAATTTGTGTTCTAAAAGCTATAAGAGATTTTCTTAGCAAACTGTACGTCAGCATCTCCATTACTGTGAGAATTCAGAGTCCAAAAACCCAAAGACAGATGCGTTTTGGTTGCATTTGGAGTTGTTACCACTTCTTCCCTATGCTGGTGTGCTGCCAAGCTGTAGTTGTTAACAGCACATCAACACAGAGCCTTTGCCCTTGTTCTGGTCCATGTTCTTCTGGCACAGTGTCACTGCCCTCATTTAGGCCAGGAGAGCAGTTGTCAGTGTGGCTTGTTGCTGAGGAGCACTTTGTTTTGGCTTGGGCTGCTTCTTGTCATGGGATTAATGAGATGTCTGCCTTGGGGGTGTTGGGGTCAGCACGGTTGTGACAAGTAGAAGAAAGGAGCACCAGGGAGGTGTTTCCTGCCTCACTCTCAAATAACAAAGCCCTTTATACAAGGGGAGGAAAGATAATTCATAATCTGGACTGGATGCTCCTTTTTATCTTTAAAAGCCTGAGGCACAATTGGGAAACACTGAGTCCAAGAGCTGCATGTTGTAACAGGCATTGAGATAACGTGTAATCACCTTCCTATTGACATTGCCATTAAATAGAGACTGAACCATCTGGGTGCTGGATGAGGACACAGAACTGGTTAAAACTTGACACTTTTCTTACAAGCTATTGTTCATGGAGCACTGGAGCAAAGGAAATGACTGGCTGGTAGGGAAAATGTCAGTTGTGGGGACAAGAACCCCCTCAGTTCCCTGAACTCCAGAGGGAGAGAATTCCTAGACTAGCATAAAATATTTACCTCTAGTTGCTTCCAAGTGTGCTTTTGGTTTTGTTCTGTGTAAAGAAGCCCTTAAAGCTGAAGCTGTGCAGCAGCAAACCAGAATCCTCAGAGGTACAGCAGAGTTTGCCCACTGCATGCGACTCATATTTGCCAAGCATCGACCTCGTGTCCATCTCTGTCACCCTTTAACTTCAGGCAAAGGGGCAAAGTTTGCTTTTGTTTAAGAACTGATTTCACAGTGGTTGTGTCCTCTGGCCACTCCAGAAGTGGCAGCTCTGTGAAATGGAAACTGAGGTGACCAGTTTTCCAGCATAGAGATGCACCCACAAATACACGGTGTGCACTGAGCCTGAAAAGGTGACAGGATGCAGCAAGTAATGAGTCAGAATTAGAACAAGCAGAAGTCTTAGCTTTGTCACACTGTTCCAGCACATATGCAGCAAAAATGATGCTGTGCTTGTCCTGATATTGCAGGCCCTCGTAAAAAGTCTCTCACCTTCTTTCCTGTAAGCTTCCTTTAAGGTCTCTCTGGAGCCTTCCCTTCTCCAGGCTGAACCAGCCCAGCTCTCTCAGCCTGGCTCCAGAGCAGAGCTGCTCCACCCCTTGCAGCAGCTCTGCGGCCTCCTCTTGACATGCTCCAGCAGCTCCATGTCCCTCTTGTACTGGGGACCCCAAAGTTGGACGCAGTATTGCAGGGGGGGTCTCACCACAGCAAAGCAGAGTGTAGGAGGAGAATCCCCTCCTTTCACCAAAGGATAATTACAGTTTGAGCATCTAAAAGCTAGACGAAGTTTCCATTGCAGAGTTAACCTGATTGCTCTCCCTGTTAATATATATAATTCCTTATTTTATATTCCCGGAGTCCTGTTTCTGACATCTGACTCAGAAAACAGGCTCTCTCGGCTTCAACAACTGACTGAACCACCAGCGCACATCATCCAAGGCTTCAGTTTCCCAGATGGTCAGACCTGCAAACCCATCACATGTCCCTCTCCTGCTGAAGTGAAGGTCTTAGTAAGAGCTAGTTGTACATCACTGAGAGAGCATTATCAGAGAGGGAAGAGCACTGAAGTTTAAAGCCAAAACCTTGTGTTAATAAGGTTGAGATATGACAGAAAATAGATCCAGAGCAGTGTATTTGTCATGACTATGTCTTGGGTTTATGTTGTATTGCACTTCAGTCTGCCAAGGTAATGAAACACCCACAGCAAATGGCAGAAAGGAAATTGAGGAGAAAAAGGCAGATGCATTTGAGCAAGAAGAAATTGAATTTGAACAGGGCTCTCAATCAAAAGCTGGGCAAATAATCAATGGAATCATGAAGAGATGATTTATCTTTGGGATCCTTGTGTTGGAGATGCTGGGAACAGGAGCAGCTCCTGTTGGGTTGCCATAGCAAACCCCCGGTGCCTTTCTCCTGATGGTATTATGTAGAAATGTCAGTGACTGGAGTTTATGTGGAGTCAACTCTGGAATGAAAGGAAAGCAGGAAATTCAGCTTCCCATTCAGCTGGATTTAAAGTACTCAAGATTGCTTGAAGCAAAGGGGTTGGGCAGGTTTTTAAAGGCATTTCAGCCTTTTGTGATGGCCAGTAGGTTTTCGGTGCCCAAATACTCATTAAATATAGTTAGAACTGTAATTCTCATATGCACAATTGCTCTGCTGTGTTATCCCTAAATAATGTCCTAATATACATCACGGATTTGGGGTCATTAGCACCTGCTAGCTGGAAGGTCTCTCTGTTCTGGCATTGTGTGAAGTGAATGAAGTATAGTCAAGAGCAGGGCTCAAAGAGGGAATGTTCCAGTGTCAGTGGGTGCCTGATCCTGGCTTGGGCCCTCCTGTGTTCTTTCTAGTGTATTTTGTTTCCTTAGCTACACCCTGGAAGCTGCTTTGCACTGGAATTCCAACCACAATTTCCCATAACACCAGAAACTATTTATTTTTAACTATATATAAGTTGTATGGCTATTTATGTGGAACAAACCAGAAGCCATCACCTCTGTACGAGTCCCTGAGCTGCACATCACTTGAGTTTTCGAGTGCATTTGCTGTAAGCACTACTATTTGCCTCCTCTTAAGCTGTTTTGGCAGCATCTGCAAATCAGGTACTTGTCCATCTGG
Source organism: Coracopsis vasa (assembly GCA_026283785.1). Classification (NCBI taxonomy): domain Eukaryota; kingdom Metazoa; phylum Chordata; class Aves; order Psittaciformes; family Psittacidae; genus Coracopsis; species Coracopsis vasa. Next base: position 9,498 of record JANHGB010052643.1, on the reverse strand, counting down.
ACCTTTAGCTGGATCTGGGATGTATTTTGTCATTAATGACAGCCAGAAAAGGAATCTATTGGGATAGTGTAGGATTTTTCCCTTGTCAGGATATGAAGCAACCAGGTTCCAGGGCTGGAATTAGAAATGGAATCGCTAATCATTAGTTACTGCAGCGTCTCCTGTGGGTGGCTATGGAGTAGTGTGGATGTGTAGGTATTGATTTGGGATTTGAACATGCTGCCATGGGGGTTGGTTGCTTGTTTCTCAAGGGCAACAAAACCTTACTAGCCACATGCAAATGGCACATAGTAAGGATGGGTATGTCAAGGTGGGTTTTCATTTCAGCCTTTTGTTGTAAAGAGAGCCGATTAATCTGATGTTTCAACATCACCCAGAGCTTGTTCCTTTATAGCATGAAGATGTTTGCTCATGTCCATCAGCAACACAGCTGAGTTACTCCAGCACAATAGTAGCTGCTAGAAACAAGTAGTCAGAGTCATTTAGGGAGTTGATGTCTGTAAGAAGCCATATGGCAGCATTAGTGAACTCTAGTAACTTGATATATAGCGGGTATTCCCATCTATTGGTAAGCTGAACAGGATTCTGGATGGTGTTTCTGGATGGTTTTCCTTTATTCTTAGTTGCCTTGGCAGCCCTTGTTCCTCTTCCAGTTCCTGGGCTCCTGAACACTTGCTGAAGCAGAGGGTGGTGGGGCATGTGTGATGCTGTGCTTTCTTCTTCCTTTCTTCCTCAGCAGATTGCAGCTGAAGGTACTGTGATGGGGCATTCCCTCCCTTGGGGCTGCTCTGGGATCTTGGGAATTGCCATCAGGCCTTTGACTTGGTGTAATGAGTTGGGTGGTGAAGCATCCCTTGATGCTTGATGGCTAAGGAGGAAAGTGACAGTGGGAATAATCAGTCATCCCCTGACAGCCTGGGAACATTCCTTACCTTGGTCGTAGCCCGAGTGGAATTGTTGTTGGAATTTGGAAAATTCCAGGGGTACTTTGAGCTCTCTGGGTTGCAGTGGGCTGCCACCAGCATCTCCCTCTGAGTGGGATGCCCCTGTCCTGGTTTTTGCCGGGATACAGTTGGTTTTCTTCCTAGTAGGTGTTAGGCAGTTGTGCGCTGGCTTCAGTTTGAAAACAGTGTTGAGAACAGGCTGATGATAGTTCTTGCTGAGCAGTACTAACCCTAATTGAGGACTTCCCAGTTTCCCATCCTCTTCCAGTGAGAGGGGGCACCAGGAGCCAGGAGGAGCAACCTGAAAGAGATCAAGGGATATTCCAGACTGGAAAACGTAATGTCAGGAGGGGCTGATTGCTGCTGGAGGTACATGGTCACGGGGTGCTGAGCAGTTGTACTGGGCATCACTTGAGTTTATTTTTGGGGAATGGGATTTATTCCTTCCTCTCTTTTTCTCTCCTATTATTATTGTTGCATTATTATTATTATATTTTAATTATTAAACTGTTCTTAACCCACTTTTTTACCCTTTTTTCTGATTCTCCTCCCCATCTCACTGGGAGGAGGGCAGGGAGCAAGTGCCTGTGCAGTACTCAGCTTAAACCAGCACAGCCTCTCAGAGCTTGTGAAGTCCCAAGTTTGGGAAGTTTGGAAGACCAAACTGAAAGCTGCTGCTGCTGGGGCCTGGCTGAACACTCCTCAACCCTCATCTGCCAAGACATGCTGAGATGTCTGAAGTGAGCATTCACTGAATTCAGGGGAATTTTACCAGGTATGTCTTTATACATATATCCTAGTGTCTGTGTGTGTGATTTAGATACTGTACAGCAAGAGTAGTATGGATGTTGTCACCTCACATCTGTAACTAAGTCACTGTTGTGACTATAGTAAATCTCACTGATGAATTTAACATTTACAAACTGCTACTACATCTTGTGATCCACATTGAACTGCAGAGTGCTGCTAGGCCAAAAGCTGTGTAAAATCCTGCCTCTGGTGAACTGGTACTTCTACAACATCATGTTAAAATCACCTTCTACTGGTTATCTTATACATATGTAACACTTTAGACATAAATCATTGACCAAGTCTGAGACTAGGACTAGATCCAGCTTTGAGTCCTTGATCCTAAACCACTCCTTTGACAGGTAACTTGCTGTGTATTTGTGCAAGCCACATCAGTGCTGTGTGTAGGCTGTGCTTAGTTTGAAGCTTAGAAGCCAGGATATGATGATATGATTTATTACATATTGATCCTATGGTTAAGACTAACAGATCATGTATTCCATCTGCAACTCTCTTAAGCCCTGATATTAGCTGAAGAGGAACCTACTGTATTCATAAAGTGAGCTGTTAAATCAGAAGTGACTTATGGTGTGGTTTATCTGGTTTTGTTTGGGTTTGGGGACTTTTGTGGGGTTTTTGTCACGGGTTTTTGGTTTGTGTGTGGTTTTAAATTAGGCATTCACAGTGCACAACAGAAAAGCAATGTTAGTTCCATTGCTGTTACTAAGAAGTTGTTCATGGTGCAACAGCATCAGGATTGTACCATTGAGAATGAAAACAGCTTTACTAATGCATTGACTTGTATGGTTGAACTGAAACTTGGGTCTGTAGCAGCAAGAGAGGTATTTAGTTTGTGGTATGAATGTCATTGTGGGCTGCAGAGAACTCTGCTGTGACAGGAAATACACAAGGAAAAGGATGGACAATTCACATGGATTTCAGGAACGGCTTAAACAGGAGAAGGTGCTGCTGTGTGGTCGCTGTGAGGGTGGGGAACTTGAGAGAGCTTCTCATGGGAGCCTGATGGACTGTTGCACTGAAATGATGCTGGAACAGAGGTGATGCCAGTGGGAAGCTGGGAGAGGTGTGGGGTTTGTGTTCTACCTGCTCATAGCTTCTTGGGGAACACTGCATAACCACTAATCTCACTTTAGTTGTGCCAGTTCTGGTGGAGAAGAGCTACCTTGAATATGAAGGTGGCTGTGCACAATGACCCTTGTGAACTTCAAGTTCCTACATGGCTGGAAAGGTCATAGGTGTTATTGTGCTATGAGGATCATGGGGAAGAATTTGGGAACACTTGACAGAAGCTGAGCGTGTGGAAGGTGTGTTTAATCATATAACAGTGAATCTGGTGCATGTGTGATAGACCAGGGGCTCCCCAGCCACATCCAGCTGTGACCTTCAAACACTTGCTGTTTTAGCAAAGCCAAAGAAATAGAGTTTAAGTATAAAATGCTGTGGCTTCCATAGTTCTTTATTAAGTATTTGATGAAGTTGCATCATTTCATTACAAGTTGGTTTTATTACATTGAGGTTTTGCTGTCAGGAGCTCAAACTGCAGCTTCTTTCATTGCTCCTCAGAAAAAAAATGGGGGATTTTGTCCATAAATCCATTCCCCAGAGTGTATTAAGTCCAAGCAGTGGGCTGAAGTCAAACTGCAGCAGGGATGCTGTTGTGTGTGAGTGCAGGCTGGGGTTTACAGCTACACATTAACAACACTGAGGAAACCAGCAAAGTCCCTGTGGAAATAGGCCAGGAAAGACCAAGAGCCCAGCATGGAAGTGTGGAGCAGCGTGGGCAGACAAGGTGCTAGCAGTGAGTGCTGATGGACACGTGCCCAAGTGTGGTTTGTCCTGATGGTCCCTGGTGGGCATGAGGTGCACTGTGATAGTGGCAGGTATGTGACAGTCACATGCTTGGATTTCAGGTCTAGAAGCTTCCCATGTGTTTCACATATGTGTTATTCCTAGTGTAACATCACAACAGATGGGTGAAGGTTGATGGGTTTCTTCCTGTTGTAATGCTACATAGAAAAGGTGAGGAAATGAATGTGCACCTTAAGATGTCCAATCTGGTATTGTACCTGTTTTCTACTACACATACTAGTAACCAGCCCTTGCAGGCATATGGGTATGGGCACTTGTAAGAGTGTTGTGTTAACATAGGCACAGGGCTGAGATACGAATCCCACTGGAGTGTTTGTTGCTTTGTGGTTTGGATGTTTTAAGTAAATAACATTTTGTGCCCAGAAAGATGCCTTCAAATGTAGATTTCAGGTGGAAAGGCTGGAATTCAGGTTAAATATGTTAAAGAAGTAGCAGAGATCCTCTCAGCTGCCTCTTTGCACAGCCAGGCTCTGTGTGCAGTCTCATATGGTTTAGTGCAAATTGAAGGGCGCTTCCTGGGTTGTGTCACAGCACAGAGAACCCCAGCTCTGGCTGGTGAAAAGGGGTTTAGCCGTTGATGTAGGCACCAGGAATGGAATCTGAGTTGGGAGATACACTGCGTGTCAGTAGGGGCTTGTGTCCCTGTAAGGACAGTGACAGCTGGGTTTCTGACAGCCACAGATACAGCTTTACACAGGAATGGGGCTGGGCTGAGCAGCTCCCCTCAGCTTATCCCACAAGTGGTCTTGTGAACACCACATCTGGTTTACTGCTGGACACCATAGCAAAGGGAGCTGTAGCACATCTGTACAGGTGAGGCCAAAGCTGCCACCTTAGTGGCACACCTTGAGAAGTCAAGGGCTCCTTCACTTAATAGTAAGCTTGGTATCTTAGTATCAAGCTGCTGCCTAAGAATTAAAGCCCTTCTCTCCAATAAAGCACAGCAGTGCAACTGCACGTTATCTACAGTTCATGGGGTGAACTTTGTCTCACTGTTTTGGTACCTGGGAAATGCTTTTGGGGTGTCAGTTTGTGAGGGGAATGGCTCATAAAGATGTTCTATTTTCTTTAAAATACAAACAGTAACAATTTCCCTTCCAGTCTGATGTCACTGTGTAATTCCAGACAGCTGGAAGGGCTCTGATGTATGTAAGTGTTAGTAAACCCATTATGAAGGGTCACAACCTTGAGCTGTACATGAGATTACATTTCAGTTCACAACCAAGAGTTCCTAAGGTTCCAGCTGATGGCACTGGACAGGAAGAGAGCCTCCAACCACCCCAAAATCCCATGTACCTATTTGGATAGTCTAATTTTTCATGTAAAAGGTCAGAAAGGAATGGCAGGAAATGTTTAATAGGAAACTAATGTTAACCTGTGTTCAAATAACATCATCTATCAGCTCTTTGAACGTGTTGTGAGCACACATGTGTGTGCTCTCACAGTGTGAAGGTTTCTTTCCAGTTCTCAGCCACGGGTTGTACTGCAGCAGTGCAGGGGATGGTGAGGACAGGGCCCAGAGTTGGTGGCAGTGTGGTGACATCGTGTCTGGCATGTGTTGTCCTTCATAGGCAGTAATGGGTTCCTGAGGTAAACCCCTGTGTGCAGGTAAGTGAGGGCAAAGCTCAGGCCTGCCCTTGCAGCGCGGCAACCACTGAACTTGAGCGCATCAAGTAGGAATTGTCACTTTTAATCCGTCACAAAAGAGATGCAACTCAGACAGTATCGTTCAGGCATGCAACATGGCAGAGGTAACAAAATGGAGAGAGAGAGCAGAGTATAGGAAATAAATCTTTGTGATTAAGTAAAAAAGAAATCACAAAACCATGTCTGCAGGCTCAGCTCTACAGCTGGGGGTTTCCTTTATACAGCAGCAGCAGCAGCCAAGTTCACAAGTGATAGATATTGCACCAGAGAGACATGTGCAGTGAGGAACAGAATCACATTAATGTGCTGATAAAACCAGATATGACTTTCCATGGGTTACATAAAGTGCCTTTAGAGTCGGTGCAGTTCCAAACAAACCCAGCCCCGGTGGTGTTTAGCTGTTGGGAGCAAACACGTACAGAGCTGAGCCAAACAGGTTGGTTCTCCATAGCGCCAAATCCCATGGTGCCAGGATCCATCCAATGCCTCCAGAGAGGGAAGGGAGATACAAAACCACTGTACAAAGGTGTGGCCAGGGTTCAGCATGTGAAACGTTCGATGCCAACCCTACCCCATATAGTAGTTATAGTACATGTAAGTATTACCAGTGGTGCAGCAGTTTGGTTACTGGACATGAGATTTGGCATGCTATGGGGTGTGTGGTGCTCCCCTGCCTGGAACCAGCCCCGTATTTATACACAACACAACGTCCAGTCCGTGCTTCTGGAGCCAGGAAAACACTGCTGTGCTCAGTGAGGAGTTGCTCTCGCCACGCAGCCACGTCGAGGAGCTTCCCAGCCTCTTCCTACCTCCTTCACGGTTGGGGAACACGAGGCTCAAAGTGTGCTTTGAGAGAATGCCACTGGCCTCCAGTCTGGTATGAAATTAAGAAAAATGCTCAGTTGTCCAAGTAGATGATATTTAATTGTAAGGAAATAAAATCTGAAACTGGCTAAATCAATGGAAAAGTAAACATGAGCTGGAATACTATACCTGGAAAAGGATTAATCCCATTCATTGCCATTAGAAATTATGTAAAATATTTATTAAGGGCTTTGCCTACAGAGGCACAACATAAATAGAGCAAGTCCTGCTGGACCGGCCTCAGTCCATGGCACGGGGCCGGCGCCCCCGGGGCACAGTTCAACTCCTGGAGTGGGACCCCGTGGGGTTTGCTCCGTGAGGCGGCGCCGGGCACGGCTGTGCCAGAGTCACCAGGGGCCCTCGGGCCAAGCAGAGTGAGTGCAGGGAGAGGCAGGACAGCTAATCCACTCCTTCAAAGCCTTGCGCGTTCTCCACCGCCATCAGGAGCTTCTCCCGCAGGTCTTCAAAGGATTCATAGAGAGGTAAGTCGAGGCGATTAAAGCTGGGGGGGAGAAAGGAAAGAATCACTCAGTAATCCATGGACAACTACACATCCTGTTAAAGAACCAGGAAAGGTCACAGAGAACATCTCGTTGTCCTAATGGTGGCATCTCCGCTGTGTCCTTCACACACCTAACACTTGTGTTCTTGCAGGTACCCCTGAGACCAGACCTGCCTCGTGCCTGCTGCTTTCCAGAGCTGGACATGGCAATTCCTGAGGAAAGGAACCACCTGATGGGAAACATTTCCTCATTGCCAAAAGGTGGTTTCCTCAGACTCGGAAAGATGCTCCGAATTTACAGGCCACATTCTCTAACCTCAGGAGAAAAGAACCATCCAAAAGGAGGTCTTGAAAAGGTCCTGTAAGATCTAACAGGTAACTGAGGAGTGAATGGATGAGTTGGCTTTGGAATGTGTCGGGTTGTGTTTGCTTTTAAATAAAACTTGTTATTCTCTGGCCTGATGATGCTCATGGCGGGACCACCATTCCATACTCATGTGCTAAAAGCTGGTTTTCCTCCACAGCACTAGTTAAGTTACTCTGTTGCACATCAACAACACAGATTTAAGGTAAGACAAGGCTAGTATTGAATGCTTTAACCACTTACAAACTCTCTACATTAGGATTCAATGAGGGCAGTTCATAACCTCTCATTTTTAGTGAGCTGTCCCAGGATTTAGGGCCTTTATGTAGCACAGCTTCCTTACAAAGCCCAGAGCTGATGTTTCCACATTCATATTACACTAACTACAACATAAAATGCAGTTCCTTTTGCTGGTTTTGCCAATCCCAGGAACCACGCAAGAGCTGTGAAATAAAGCCTGTTCTATCTAACACCCATTTGAACACACAGAAGTCCTGAGCTGTGAGGGCTTTTAGTTGTGACTTTTTAAGAGCAGTAAAAAGTCCTTATCAGAAGGACCTACACCTGCACTTACTCTGTTGTCTTGGCTTTTCATGTGTCCATGCCTTTGCCTTTTAAATACAGCCATGGACACACACAGTCACACGTGTGTGTAGGTTTTGGAGTATCCCATTTGCTAAATGCTGTATGATCCAGAGGTAAACCCTTTCCCCTTTCCTGGCAGCAAAACAGCACAGCAAAGGTATTTCATGTCCTGCTTTTATGACTTACCATGTGTGAGCTCTGGGCAGCTTATCAGGACTTCCCCATTGCTCTATTGTAAACAGCTGAGGACCATTTGAACCTGGGTGAAAATGAAACACCACATGGAGTATGAGTAGTTGGACACCACAGGGATCCCCTCACCACTGTTTGTAACATTGAAGGTTTATATTGCTGCAAATGTACGGGGTATTTTGTGTCAGTTGTATTGAACTCTTAGTTACAATTCCATTAAAGCAAATAGGAGCCTGGTTGGTTATTTCTAAGCCCAGTTAGCCTGTGACCATTATCTCCTTTGTGCAGAGGATGTGTAACGCAGCAGTAGTAACTAGATACTGTCCTTTAACCATGAAAGCCCCTGGTTAACAGGTCTACTCACCATAGAGTTCAGCAAATCCATTCATAGGCACACGTGAGGTCCCCGTGACGAACTGCAGCAGCCGGATCCGTTTCTCAGCATCCATCAGCAGAACAGCCTGTAGGAAACACACAGCACGCACAGCTCTACACCCTGCTGGTGCTCAGCCTCACTCGGGGTGTGTAAGTGATGTGGCCTCCTGGCTTTACCTTCCAGAACCACTGGATGACGGGGTGGTTGGGGCAGTAGCCGTTCTTATAGATGGTGTGCTGTCTCCAGTCATTGACATCCACGTCCCCGAGGCCACACATCAGCAACTACACAGGGAAGTAAACGGTTACGGGGTTACCTGTGTAACCTCTGTTGTCTTTAAACAGCACAAATGTAAATGGGAGCTTTTCCTTAGGAGAGTCTCAAGGAGAATTCCAGGCTCCTGGAGTGACACTGTGCTGTGTGCCAGTGTTCCGCTCAAAACATACAGGTAAGGGCGTAATGGCAGCAACTCAGGAAGCTACGAGCTACTCCCAGGCTCTTATACGCACATATTCAACCCTCACTAATGCCACATTGCTGTGCTTTTGTGTGTCAATCCATTTATGAACAGGGAGACAAACCCCTCTGTAAGCAAAGGATCTTGTGTGCAAACTCCCTTACAAAGAGGAAGGGACGGATGAGGCGCTGGGATGAGCATTCCCTTCGGGATGAGCATTCCTGCCCTGTGCCTTGAACTCACCTCTAGTTCGTTTTCATCAAAAATCTTAATCAGATCAATAGGCAGCAGCTCTGTGAAGCCCTGGAAGGAAGCAAAGGCCAGGTCAAATCCCATGTAATTCCAGGGCAGATCCCGGTTGTAGCTAACAGGATCCTTGGCTTCAGGGGGAGAGAGGGGACACAGAAAGGCTGGAAGGCCCTTACCTCCAGGAAAGCGTTCATCTGCTTCTGCACCCTGTTCACAAACCTCCACTGGATCACCAGGCTGCAGGGGACAGGTACACACACATACACACACATAAGCACACACAGACACATACACGTAGACATACACACACACACGTACACAAACACACACACATACACATACACACACATAAGCACACACATACACACACACAGAGAGACATACACACACACATGTACACACACACACATAAGCACACACATACACAGACACATACACAGACACATAGACATACACACGCACACGTACACAAACACACACACATACACACACATAAGTACACACATACACAGACACATAGACATACACACACACACGTACACAAACACACACACATACACACACACACACACATAAGCACACACATACACAGACACGTACACAGACACATAGACATACACACACACACGTACACAAACA
>JANHGB010052642.1:0-13465 GCA_026283785.1 Coracopsis vasa | reverse complement strand
CCAGTAACCAAACACAAAAAAAAAAAAAAAAAAAAAAAAAAAAAAAAAAAAGAAAGAAAAAACCTACACCCAACAAAAACCACACCAAAAAAACCCCCCAAAAAAACATCCATTCAGCCCTAAGTGCAAAGACATCTGCCTGAAGACATCTCTGGTCCATTCCAGGAAACTGGTAGCTTTCAGAAGCATCATTCCTATTAATTTTTCTATGTTTTCTCAGGCACTTGCTAGCAGCCACTGCCAGACACAGCCACTTTTCAGTCCTGGGACAGCTGTTCTTACAACAGTATGTAACCAAACGTGAAGAGTGAGCTGATGCAATGGCACTGATGCCCATATGCCTTGTGCAATCCATATACCAGAAAGATTCCTGCTTTGTGTTAGGGTATTTTCTTTCCACACTAAAACGGGAATTATTTGCCCACTTCCCTTTTCCTATACCACAGTGCCAAGATCCCCCTTTTCCTTAAGGCCTTGAAACACAAAGGGGTTTCTCATTTACACTAAGTTGTCTGCATTACACTCCAAGGTATGAGGATCTGCATGTGTCTTCCCCTAGGTAAGGGCCACACCAAAGTGAGATGTCTCAGTGGCAGCAGATGCCCTCTCACCAGAGGCAGCTGCCCCACACCATCCTGCTGCTAGCAAGGAGAAACTACAACCACACCACAAGTAGCTTCAAAGGGCACAGCCAGTGTTTTTATTTACCAAATTATTTAATTATCAAAGTTGGGCATTTTTTTCCCTCAAGCAGACACACAGGGTCTGTCATAAAACTACAGTGCACCCCGTTTCTTCAGGCAAAGCCTTCAGTGGGCTCTTGCTTGTTCTCAGGTCTTTGATGCAAAACTATCACCTTCATGATTTTGCCTGCTCAAGCTCAGTCACTCCTACCCCAAGTCTGACACAGCCAACCTGCAGCACTTCCCTGCACCAGGGCAGGAGCTGCCAGCACCCTACAAGTCACTGTAGGAACCCTTTTTTCTACCATCCTGCATGACTTGGTTTTGCTTCAGGCAGGCAACTTCTTTGGATATATTTTCTTCTTCACAGAATAACTACAATGTTCATCTAGCTTAAAATCTTACTGTACATACAAAAGCTGTTTGACTGTCACTAATTGCATTTATTTCTCCTCCAACCCAATAAGCAAAGTACCTACCCTCGTTTCTTTGTGATCTTTTTTTTGAGCCACATTCAGTTTCAATATAGCTTGAATTTAATTTAGAATTTGCTTAACTGATTTTATTCTATTATCTTTTGTTCTCTGGGCAAGTACATATTTAATCTTAAGAGTAAAATTGTTATAATTAAATCTGTGTTTTTAAAGGTAATATGAATTAGATGGTAGAGCTGAAATAATATGTAGCAACTTGCATGGAATTAACAAATGGAGTATCTCACCTGTACAAGCAGCACATTATGACAGGGATTAGTTGTTACCAAAAAGAACCTGTACGTGTTATTCAGATTTTAGTACCCATTGAAGTACTACATGATGTTTACATAATTACAAAAGTCTCTTCGGAAATACAAGTCTGTTAAGGACTCATTCAGAAATGTCAGTTTTTCAACTCAAACTGAAGCTTTGAGCACTCATCTCCCTGCCTAAATCCCTGAGGTGATGCCTATCACATGAAGGCAGAGAAAATTCTTTAGCTTCTTTTTACCTCACTGTGACACAAAAACAAGTTTGATAAACAAAAGAGATGAGTTCAGGGAGGGAGAACAGAAATCTCAGCAAGATTACCATGACCCAAAATTTCCTGCATGTCTTGTTTTTGGGGCATCAGGTCTTAATAACAGCTTAAATTTGGTCTGGAACCCAATAGGCTTCATTTTACTTTGAAAATCTGCACCTAATTTATCTGCTAGGTATAATTATGTAAAGATCTTTGCAGCATAGCATGAACAAATGCCCAATAGATTCATTTTCCCTTTTTAATACAAATGATATCTACATTATTAATTCCTTTTTGCATTCTTAACAAGCCAATGAGAATGATGCAAGTGCACAGTGGGGCTGGAGTATGATGACAGGCAATTTAACTTCTGAAATACATAAATCATGTGATATTCATACATGTTTTTCTATATACAGCACATGTGAAATCTAAAAATCACACAGAATTCACAAGTTAATTATGTCCCTAATTGATACTTCACAATAAAATGCCTGAAGGAGAGCAAACTCATCTGATATGCAAGCAATTTTAGATTTAAATTAAATTAGGGATTGATTTCCATTTCAAAAGTGGTTTTAAAATTTAACAAGTGAAATAAAGAGCTGTTTTCAAAAAGGGGACACAAAAGATGGGAATGCAAAGCGTCTGATCGGGTGGTTGGTATTTAGCAGAATTACATATATGAAAATATCTTTCACTCTCTTATTGTCCGCTTAATTTAAGAGAAAAGAGCAGATGGACATTTTAAACAGCTCTGCTATATGAATGCCTCAGACCCGCATTCACAAAAGGAAAACTGGTCTATAAAAAAAACCACCAAACCAACAAACCAAACCAAAGTACTCATTTTACTAAGAACTTTTCTGCAGAACTTTACTAACTGCTTTTCTGCAGGGTACTGGAATAAGACCCCAGGTCATTTTTCTTCATGTGATAATTGTAATGTCCACTTCTTATTTCTTTGGTTATTGTAAACTGGAATTTGGCTGGATGGAGTTTGATTTTCTGCTTTTTTATTTAGCTCTGATACCTCCTGTTTCATAACCTCAAGTTCTACTCTAAAAACTTGTAGAATAAAGAACATTAGGTGGGGTTTTGCAATTGCAACATATTGTAAATAATCAAGAGATTTAGAAATAACGTTTCTCAAAAATAATGGAAGACACTGTTTTCCTTTGAAGGCTGTTGTCATTAGGCAGGGCAGTCTCCCTTTTAATGATTTATACTTATATAAATTTGCTGCCCTAGGAAGTACACAGTCATAAAACATCAGTACTAGAGAGCAGTGGTAGGTACTCAGGGAGTCTGCTAAAGAGGAAACCAGAGCACAATTGCTCTGTTTCCAAATAAAGAATATTTTAGACCCACAAACTCAGCACAAGAATCAAGCTGGGTTTCTTTTATTTTCAATCTCAACTAGCTCCTGAAAATGCTGAAGAAATTTTAAAGCATCTTACATTTAATGCTGCAGAAAATGAAAAGGCTTAAAAAATGGAAGAGTGAAAAAGGATTTGGCCTATCTTGTTCCACTCTGGAAGAATAATAAGAAAAAAGTTTAAAAAGTTAACTTTTTGAAGAAGAAGTTTTATTGGTAAATAAACCACCTGCCTTCAGATTCTGCCTGCCACAAAGGCTGCAGTGGCCATTTCTTCCAAGGCCCCTTCCAAGACAGAGTTTAACAATTGCTGATCTTTTCTGGCCCCTCCACTCTTCTTAGGAAGATCTCATTTCTTTTCGTGTATACAACTTTGCTTTTAGCTGCTGCTGCTTCCACCACTATCTCTAACCTAAGCTCAAGAATTTTCCACTCTCTAAAGTATCTCTGATGAAAGCTACAAAAAGGCACAAGTGTGCTCGCTGGGGAAATACCACAAAGTCATGGATGTCTGATCTCCACTTAGAATAGCTGTGTAACAGCAATGCCTCTCATCTGAGAGATATCTGGATTAAAAAGATGAGGGAGCAAAGGGATAGGAGGGAAGGAGGGAGAGGCAGACCTGTCTAGGATAAGATATACAGAGACTAAAGTATCTGCGGTATAATACAAAGCAAACAAATTCAATTTAATAAAAAAACCCCTGCATACAAGGTATCACCTAGCACTTTACAGAGAGATAAAAGACCAAGATAATGCTTTAGAGAATTGAATACTGTGACTCATAAAAGCAAAACAGAAAATACACAAATAAAGTTGGAAGTAGTTCAGATAAAGGAAAACTGCTGAATTTAAAAGTGTCTAGAGTACAAGCATATGTTCTTATAGAACAGCCACAATTAGAGAAAAAAAGCAAACCTCAAACAATTAAAGGCTTCTTTAAGAATGAATCAATAAAGAACAACAAACATAAAGAGAGCTCTGAAGGCACAACTCATGATTTCTGGATGCCTGAAAGTAATAGCTCCATCTACCTGCAAGATTTAAATTAACAGCTGTGATCACAGCAGTTCTAGTAACAACTTCTAGTTATTAGGAACCAAAGTAGTGGAGGGGACAGGAATAAGCTCAGGAACAGAGCAAAGGAGTAGGCAGGTAGCAAGGCTGAACAAAATGTAGCTACACAGCTTGAGAGGACCCCATGCAGAGTCTGCCTGGGTGCCTTAAAAGCCTGAGAAAAAGAAAGAGTTGCCAGTATCACAATGCTGCCCTAGGAAGCAAAAGTACACAGTCATAAAACATCAGTACTGGAGAACAGTGAGAAGGTACTTAGGGAGTCTGTTAAAGAGAAAACCAGAGGCCGTGAACATTAGGAATCACAAAGGTATTAGCAGAAAGAAGCTGAAGGATGCCTTTGCTCATCACTCGAAAGGGCAGACGGGCAATGCTTCAAGGCAGGGAAATGTAGGAGAAACAACTGACGCAAGCTTGACTACCTGTACTTTCCGCTGGTGATGGTGAAGAGCTGTAAAGGGACAGCGGCAGGATCACAAATACAGGGTAAATGATTGATTCTTTCTTCCAGATAGATTTTATCCTGGAAACAGAAAGTGTGTGGGAGTCATGGAGCTGACAGAGAGAAACTGGATGGACAGATCAGTGACTACAAGGTAGTTAAGACAGTGACTGATGGCAGTACAGCAGGGTATCACCTGAACAAGCTCTATTATCACTTTTAAAAATAAACCTGTGAGAAATGCCAGGAGAGACACAAGCTTGGCACAAGCCACTGCAATTCTGGAAACTCAGCTAGAAACTAAGGCTCCCAGAAGGTGAAGATGGGGCTGCCCAAGTGACAATGGTTATTAGCCTGCCATATCCATACCCCTCCTCCTTGGCATGGAAGGCCCAGCCCTGCTGCACCTTGTGAAAGGTCACACATGCCCCTCTCCTGATCTACATCATGTGTGTGGCAGCCACTGCCCAGACTGTCATCTTGGCCTTGCATAAGATTTTTTAGTTACCCCTTTTCTCTCCCCAGCAATAGCTTACATCAAAAACTAATCCACAGACTTCCTTCAGAAGTCAGAGTGCTCATGGATTTATTTTCCTGGGATGCTCATCTTGCCCTAATTCACATCAACACAGCACAGTAACGAGTTCTGAGTTTCTTCAGAATACAATTTCTACATCAACATAAAGTACATCTGTCAGAAAAGGCCATCTCCTCACACTGGACTCACTCCCGTTTCTACAGAAACTGCCAGGAACCCTCCCCTTGATGTCAAAGTCCCTTGGCTTGCTTACTTGGAGCAACAAGAGGTGCAGTTGCATGAACCACAACATCCAAGCAATCTATTGCCATGGGTTTTTTACCCTATTTCATTCAAAAAAATCAATTTGAAGGTTAGGTATAGATTTAAGGATCTTTCCAGGATCCTTTTCCATGTGAGCATTCCACTTCAACATTCATCTCATGGATCAAAGGTCAGGACTCATTAGATGCCTGATGGAGTAACACTACAGATGCTTCTTGCAAAAATCCCACAATATATAGCAACTGTCTCTATCAAAAAGAAAATCACAAGAAAATTAAGGTGCTTCAGTTTTTACAGAACTGCTACAGATTAATCCTTCTATAAGCACCTTCAAGATCATTTCTTATAATTGAATCTTGTAAAAAACAACTTAGGAGAAAATGTATGCATTGGATCTATTTTTCTTGCAAGCAGGACAAAAAATTTCTAAGACTTTCCAAGCACAGTAGCTTCATGAAACTAAACAAACTTTGCATCAGCTCAAGCTGTTGTGTATAGTAAAATGATCAATTTTGAAAGCTTCCAAAATTATTATCACAGCTGGATACTGCACGACTTTTTTAAGGCTTAAAACAATTTCCTCTTACACTTTCATAGATTGGGAATCATCCATTAAGATCAATATGCTCAAAATACTAAGTGTTTTTCTGGCATTTTCATTTCTAGAGTATACAACAATATTCTGAACATGCCAGAATTCACAATTGCAATTAATTCGCGAGCCTAATTAGCTCCAAATAAACAGGAAAGTCCCCAAGACATTGCCCAATAAGAATTTTAAACATTGGAGAAGTTAGATTGCAGATCCAATTAGTTTGGAATTCCATGAAAAAACATGAGAACCATATTTACTGAGCAACAGCTTCAGCTATAAAACAATTTTATCTGAATAAAATAGCCGTGGTAGATAATCTACAAAACATGCAGTAAAGGGCTAACAGCCATAATACAGCAGAGCAAACATTTAAATAACGGGAAATCTTAGCATCAAAGAAAATTAAAATAGTTTAGTGTGAAAGGGGACCAAAAAAAAAAAGAAAAAGGAGGAAGGTGAATAGTCACAAGAGGTACAAATCAGAAAAAGTCACAATTTATTGATTCCAGATGGAGATCAGTGAAAAGTGGTTTCTCTCAGCAGCCTGACTGGGATAAGTACTGTATAATATCTTCATCAGCGGTATCAATGGTGAGCTCCAGCACAGCCTCAGCAAGTTTTCAGACAACCAAACTGAGCAGTGCAGTTGACAACGCCTGAAGGACAGGATGCAATCCAAAGTGACAAACTCAAGGAGTGGGTCCATGTGAATCTCATGAGGTTCAACAAGGCCAAATGCAAGGTCTTGAACCCAGGTCAGGGCAATCCATGGTACCAATACAGGCTGGGGGATAAACGGATTGAGAGGAGCCCTGCTGCTACCCCCAGACTTGGGGATGCTGGTGATGAAAAGCTGGACATGACCTGTCAATGTATGCTCGCAGCCCAGAAGGCCAAGTGTTTGATGGGTTGCACCAAAAGGAGCGTGACCAGCAGATCAAGGGAGGAGATTCTTCCCCTTTATTCTGCTCTGGTGAGAGCCCACCTGGAGTACTGCATCCAGCTCTTGAGCCCTCAGCAGGGTAAAGACATGGACCTGTTGGAGCAGGTCTAGAGGAGAACCACAAAATGGTCAGAGGCTTGGAGCACCCCTCGTATGAGGAACGGCTAAGACAGTTGGGGTTGCTTAGCCTGGAGAAGAGAAGGCTCTGGGGAGACCTTAGGGCAGCTTCCAGTACCTAAAGCGGACTGCAAGAAATCTGTAGAGGGGCTTTTAAGAAGAGCATATTGTGATAGGACAAGGAGGAATGGTTTTAAAGCAAACAGTATAGATTTAGACTAGATATAACGAAGAACTTTATTTCAAAGAAGGTGAGGAAACACTGGAACATGTTGCTCAGAAAGGTGGTAGATGACCCACATCGCTAGAAACATTCAGGGCAAGGTTGAATGAGGCTCTCAGCAGCATGATCTAGTTGAAGATCCCATTGCAGCAGGCTTGGACTAGATGACCTTTAAAGGTCTCTTCCGACGCAAACCATTCTATGATTAACTTTGAAGAAGATAAGTCTAATTCAGACAGAAAACCACACAGCTGGCCCACAAATAACAAGAACCAGTAGCTGTAATGCTGCAGTACCTGATCTGAATGATTAACAGCCTGAAAACAAGCTTGCTTTTACAACATTTTTTTCCTATTCAAGAAACAGAGAATTTCCCAGGACAATTATTAATTCCGATAAAAAAGTCTTGAAAGTAAAAGAACAGTCATTACTTTCTACATAAAAATGTTTCAGAGCTCCAAATTTCAGTTATAAAGATGGCAAATTAGCTATGTTGAAATAATTTTTCTCAAAAGCTAGTGCTATACTCCTATGTTTTTACTGACCTAGTTTGCTTCCTTTATCCATGCGTGCATATGTAAAATTGCACACTAATGTAAATACTTTGATCTATGCCTGAGAAGAGCGGTATGCTTTCCCAGCACAGTTTGACAAGCCACATGTCCCAGGAAACTCCCACCACAGGAGGAAGAGGTTGCATCCATCTATGGTGAGACCATACAGGGTGCAGAGGGGCTAAAATCAGGTGGCCTGAGTACATTCCTCAGTGCTCCTTGTTGTCACTAGAGTGACTCCCTCCTTCCTCCTAAAGGATACTTCCATCACCACCAGCTACTTGGCATAACCCAGCCCTGAGACGACCTCAACAGAAGATCATGGGGACTCAGTAATGACAAACACGTGACAGCTAACCTTTTAGCTGACAAAAGCAGAAATCCAAACATCATTTGCAAATTCAGGCCAAGCTGTTATAACCCACTTACAGAATGATGATCAGTGAGTTTTCTGATAGCATGAGACATTGGAGGTGATAAGAATCAAGCAAAAAAGATTCCCCAAAATCAGTCAAGGGAGGGTCAAAATTATGCCAACACAACTGGATTTCAGAAGTACTACACATACTTATCTAGGTGCAAAGCAGCCAGAAAAATCCAAATAAAATGAGCAAGGAAATTTACAGTTAATTTGGTGCTGCTGAACACTTTTCTGATGTGCAGTAATAGCTCATGTAAGACTTATTTCTGGTGCAAGATTTAACTGCACTTCTATTAACCTTCTGCAGCCATTAGAGTTTTATTCCATCAATTCACAGTAACTGATGTTGTCTTGATTACTGATTGAAAATATTTTTTAAAAGCAGAAGCTATGCCACAGAACTCAGTTTTCCAACAGTAAGGTAAATGGTTATTCCAATTTTGTATATGGAGCAAAAGATAATCAGTCAATACTCAAGAATGGACTACTTAAATGTCTTCAAAATTAAATTACATTGCAGCTCAATGCAATTTAAAACATCAAAGAAATCACAGGCTCTCACAGATTTTAATTAAAGCAATTTCCTCTGCATTCAGTCCTTCCCTTTTTCTTATCCTGCTGCTGCTTATTTCTTTTAATGTTTATTCACTGCTCTGCATAAAATGATAAAAACAACCAAATTTAGTTCTTATTATTTACAGTAGCATAGTTCTTAAGTATACAAGCACAGCATTCCCATCCTAAATAAATTACTGGTTTGGACAATGATATTTCAGAAACCCAGGCATGCCCACAGTGTAATTTTATGAATAAATTGTATAGAAATAGCCAGCTGCAATGCATGCAAAATCTCAGTCACAGAATAAAAAGTAGTCCAATATTCTTTAACCAGTCTCAGAGGAAAAAAGAAAAAAAAGCCAATGGACAAAGGAGCAGATAAAAGTCACATAAAAGAAAGGCTTTCCACTACAGACTTCCATGCCAGCCTGTTTGCTTTTGCAAGTCCTCAGCCAGTTTAAGTAAGTCACTAGAGTCAAGGAACGTACAGATTTTCTGTCTCACAAGACAATACCCAAATTTTTCCTTCCCCCAGTACTAGTAGCAGCATATTAGAGATAACCCCAGCTGATGTGGCAATGAACAATTCAAGATCTTTCTTCCAGCCCCTGGGGGCAGAGAGTCCTCAAAGCACACCACCAAGAGCTCCAAGTTAACTTAGCTACAAGACTATTTCAGTATGAGACAAGATAGCACATGGTGCCAAACATCCCAGGAGAAATGGTTTCCCTATTTGACCCCCCACAGTGGGTAGGTACAAGGAACCAGAAGGTCTCAACAGAGTTGTGCTGCACCCTAGAGCAGAACAAACAGAAACCCCTGCAATTACCCAATGGTCACAAGGCTAGAAGCAGCAGCCTGGATATCTTAGCCAGGATTTATACAACTCACTTGCTTAAACAGAGACAAGATTTTGCTTTATTTGCATACTAGCTTTTCTCTCCCAACAAGAATATCTGTCTATTGCTATTCCACAATGATCCTACCAGCATGAGGGGAAAAAAAAAAAAAACAAACAAAATTTAAAGAGGAAAAACAAAGTCCCCTTTTAAGCCTTCCCCTTACCTTATATCCTAGGACACGTAATAGTGTGGGGCTAAATGAACCACCAGACAGGTCAGGGTAAACAGAACAAAGAGCCCTGTCCACACTTACATGAGTCTCCTGATCCCTGGGCAGGGGCAGGTGGGGGCCCAGGTAAGGCTTATCAGGGCAATTAAGTGCAACTAGGGCCCAGCCAGGAGCTTCCAGGATTTTCTTTTCAGCTAACATTGGATTCTCCTGTTGCAAACGTGCCAGCAGAGTATCATTTGGCTGGTATTGCCAAAATCTCCTCTCTGAGGCCAGATCAGTCAGAAGTAATGTGTTTTCTAGGACAAATTTCATATCTTGTTCTATTTACAGACTGTTATCTTTAACATATTAAAAAAATTAATTCATTATTCAGAATTATTCTTCTGACCATTTCTAAGTTGTGTTTTTTTCAACTTGTTCTAATTCCTCAGCTGAAAGTTGTGATTGCAAACTTTGCATCTGCACTCTGCAAATATGTGTCAGAAATATGTCTGAAATATGTTTTAACAGCTGTTCAACAGTCACTGGATAACAAGGAGATCTACCACCAGGAACCTTATGGATGTCAAATTTAGCTCACCACGAACAAATTATAATACATTAAATCAGAAATGAAATATTTTCATAGTCTGCAGGCCACTTTACGGTACATGTAGCCTGCACCATTATCATCTACTTGCAGAATGTGCCCACTTACATTGCTTCCTTAGCAAGTATTCAGATTTCTGCTACCGTGTATTTACCTTTTTTATGTTGACTGCCACATCCTGAATCTTTTAAAGCGCAAACTAATCTTTTCTTCTCCAGTTTGGGAGTTTTTGCTGGTTACAGCTGGTTGAGTGATAAGCATTTACTGCTGCAGCAAAAATTCTTGGGTTTTCAGTTTCTGCCTGAGTTACCTATTCAGGAGCTATCATCTGCCATAGCTTAATCAACTTCTCATCAACATTCTTATCATCATAATTCCACAAAAAGAGTTCTTTTTTATACAGAATAATCTGAGGAAAAAAGATCAGCCAGAAGACTGCATTGCAGTACTCTCCTCTTTTCACCCAGCATGTTAAGAGTAAACACTACTATCTGTCATAGTAGCAAAATAACTGTACTAGCATTATTTACAGTTTTGAGCAGGATGCATCATTGAAATTATAACCACCTTTAAAACCTTTGATAATTTTTACTTTCATTCTGGGTGACTCCAGTCACAATAAGAGGAATACACTAACTGAATAGACTCTTCCCCATTCATAAAGCTGTTTTTATTCTTTTGGGGCTACAGAAAGCCTAATAGAAAGAGGAGTTCCTGTCACTGTTGCTCTAGGGTACTCCCTTGCTTATCTCCATAGCAATACTTTTGCAGCAGAAAGAGCTAGCAGACAGAAAAGGTGTCTGATAACAGCTTAATATCCCTTCACATACAGTCCCACTGCTATGAAATATTCCCAAATGGCTTCACCAACCCCAGAAGCCTGAGAACCAGCCGCTGACTAACAATAATGCTAATAGTGACCTCCCTATTGCTTGTTTCAGCAATACACTTGAAGCAGGCTCAATTGGTAGGTTCAGTTTCAGCCTAGATTGTTCTCTTCCAGTCCCTTAACCTTTCCATCTTCCCCTGCTGCCTCCAGCCCTTGCCATTTGGCAGAGTTCTTTTCCGTCCTCAGCACCTTTCCTGCTCAAACTAGAGGCTCACTTATATAGAGTCCTGAAGTGGACTAAAACTGAAGGAGTTTGGATAAGCCCCCAGCCCAGTCCCACATTTTAGTCTTTAAAATGAGGGGCAGGACTGCAGGGCAAGGAGACAATCTCTTCTCCTATTGCAGAGGCTGAACCAGGAAAACCATCTCAAAGAAAAAAACAAAAGGAGGAAACAAGGTGCTCTGAGTCCTTCCTACAAATATCTGATGTCCCATCTAACATAAAAACCAGTCTTGAGACACAGGACAAATATCTTCACACTGCATTATTGATTCTCTTAGTGATCCTCATCTATCAGTTTGGGGATTTTAGTGAGTGCAACAGGAAACAAGGTCTTTTAAGGCAACATATAAACAGAGCAAGGCATTTATTCACTCACAGCAGCATTCTGGGGAATGGGAGAAAAGGAAGAAAACCCCCAGAATCCTCGTAAGTAGTTATACATGTGGCATGTTGCCCCCAAACTTCAAAGGAATCTAATTTTTTTTGTTGCTGTCCTGAAATACATTGGCTGACATTTCTTGCTATTACTGACTTTAGTTTAGACCTATGTCTTTATTTAAGCAGTGGATCAGTCAGACACCTGCATGCTGGAAAATAATATGCTAGTATTGATTTTCTTAGTAGTAATAATTCATCATCAGCAGCAACAACGCTTTGAAAGCTGGTTCAACAATGGCATTTTAATGTTTTGGGACATTTTATGCAATTAAAAATACAGAAGCCACAGCCATACGTTTATCTGCTTAAATAGAAGATTTGTCTAACTTAGGTTTAGTAGCAAGGATACTATGCTGGCACTTCGACTCAGAAGTTGCTCTTCCAGCTACAGAGGGGAAAAATCCAAATTTGAACAAAAATCAGAAAAAAAGCTATGGGGAAGGCAAACTCTTCTAATTTAATGTACGAGGCCATGGCTTATGTGAGAACACAGCTTGTGTGAGCTTTACAACACAGCCTGCTTTCTTCAAATACCTCCACCAAGATAGCTTAAGAAAACAAAATGGTTGATCAAGCATAGCTTCAAGCATGAGACAGAATCAGGGCTGGAGTTCATGTCTGGACTTGGCTCTACCGCAGAAGACAGCAAACGCCCTGCAAATTTCACTGGTTCTGCTTGATTTCGAGCACTTGCAGCTGAATGTTCGTGAGAGCAATACTCTAACAGCATCTGAGCCACTGTGCGACTTGGCAGCAAGTCATGCTGAAGTACATCGCAGTCCTGGGACTTGGACCCCAATGATTCCTCCCAGTACAAAGCTGGGCATTGTCTCAGAATTTCTTCTAATCAAAAGCATTTAAGAAAAAGTCAGGGCTGTGGAAAATAAGTTTTGGTCATTATCTTTAATAGGTGCCTACTACAGTTTTAGAATACAGGTTTATATTTTAGTCCTAACAAAAATTCAATTTAAATATTTAATGCAAATTACCAATTGGTTTTTCTTTTCAAAGTTTCCCCAGCAGTTTCAGGTAGATAAAAATTCCTTAGTTCCTGTCTTCAAATATTATTTTCAAGTATGCACCAACAATTAGGATATATTCTCATGAAGCATATTCATGTCAGATCTGTGTGCACTGATCTCTGGTACATGGGATTACTGAATATTAAGACAAGTCTATGAAGCTCTAGGGAAGGAACTTTAACACAGAACTCCATATAAAGAGAAGATGTCTTCATTAGTATAATAGTAAACTTACCATTTATATTAAAATCTAATACACAGAAAATCTAAGGATCATGAGGAACTTGTGAAGGACTTGGGGGTGTTGATCGATGAGAAACTTAACATGAGTCGGCAGTGTGTGCCTGCAGCCCAGAAAGCCAACCGTATCCTGGGCTGCATCAAAAGGAGCGTGACCATCAGGTCAAAGGAGGTGATCCTGCCCCTCTACTCTGCTCTTGT